>SNQJ01S0000555.1:562524-573916 GCA_010110895.2 Picea sitchensis
GGGGGGGGGGGCATTTAGAGGGAAAAGATCATTATGCATGTTATAATAATGTCATAGGGAGGGTGAGCATTTGTATCATTCTATGTTCTTAGAGAGAAAGGATGGCTTCGTCAGATAAAGAAGATTTTATTTATGAGACATCAACAAATTGTTTGCATACCTCTTATGTTGGGACTAGGAAATTCCATAGGAATGTTTGTAATTCAAATGCGGCGTCATATTTTTCAACTAGTCATAATTTTGATCATAATGCAAGCAATTTTATTCAACATGTTCCTCATGAAAGTCCTAAATTAGAGGACTTTGAAGGCACCGATGATGAAGAGGAGGAATATGATGGTGATAAATCTAGTCAGCAATTTAATAGTAATGAAAATAATCAAAATGTAGGTCAAAGTGGAGACTATGATCAATGTTTAAATAATTGGGATGAAAATTTTCCTCCAAGTGAGGTGTTTCAAGGTATCGATGAAGATTTCCAAGGAACCAATGAAAATGATGGAGAAATTCCCTCAAGTGGAAATTTTAAAAGCAGTGAAGATGATTATGACAATGGTGGACACTTTTTCCCAAGTGGGGAGTTTAAAGACAACAATGTTGGTGATTATGAATTTCCTTCAAGTGAGGATTTTGAAGGTATTGATGAAGAGTTTCCTCCAAGTGAGTATTTCCAAGGCACGAATGAGGATGAAGAAGAATTTTCTCCAAGTGGGGATTTTAAAAGTAATGATGACGATTATGGCAATGTTGGACAGTCTTTCTCGAATGAGAAATTTAAAAGAAGCAATGTTGGTGTTGATGATTTCCCTCCAAGTGAGTATTTTCAAGGTACCGATGATGATAATGAAGATTTTCCTCCAAGTGAGGATTTTTAAGCCAGTAATGAGGATGATGAAGAATATCTCTCAAGTGGTAATTTTCAAAGTAGTGAAGATGATTACGCCATTGGTGGTCACTCTTTCTCGAGTGATAAATTAAAAAGAAACAATGTTGATGTTGATTTTACTCCAAGTGAGGATTTTCAAGATATTAATGAAGGTTTTCAAGGCACTAAGCAAGATGGTGAAATTTTTCACTCAAGTGGGGATTTTGAAAGCAATTCAGATGATTATGTCAATGGTGGACACAATGTTGATGATGATTTTCCTCCAAATGATTATGTTGATGATGATGTTCACAATCATTCAGTTGCAACAAATGAAGGTGATCGACATTCTCTAGTTCAATCTCTTGACAATGTTTTGCTTGATACTCCTTATGTTGATAAGGAAAATCCTTCTAGTGAGGATGATGAAATAGTGGAGACATTGCAAAGAAACATTGTGTCTATGACCAGGATTAGAACTTTTTATATCAATCCAAATCATTCTAGTTATACAAGGTCTAGGAAAAAATTTCTCACTAAATCAATTTCCATAAGTGAATTGATCTCAAGTGAATGTTGTCAAAATATTTGTTTGAAAAGCATGGATTACATGCATGCCTTGAATAAAATGAAGACATATTTGTCAACGAATAAGAGCATGAAAAAATCATATTTGATGGGGTGCATGATATCCACCAATACATGATATTATTATTGCATTGGGAATATTTTACTATGCAGAAAGGCTTTCAAAAAAATTCACTCAATTGGTAATCTTCGTCTATCAAGAATCCATACAAGGTTGGAAAAAGATCCATAATTTTATTCAAAGGTACATCATGGACGAGAGAGTGGGCCATTCAAAAACACTACATTGTCATGAATGAATGATTTATTTTCCAAACATGGAGAGTGTATGTCAGATAGAGACACAATACACATTCCAGATAATTTTTCAAGGAGGGAAATCTACAACTTGTACAAAGGATATGTTGAAGGTGTTGAAGGAAATGGTAATTTTATTACATATGCATATTTTACAAGAATATGGAAGAAACAATTCAACAATGTTTGTATTCCTAAGAAGTCAAGGATGGGGATTTGTAGTATATGTGTTACTCTTAAATCAAGAAGAGATAAGTCTGAAGGGGCAAAAAGAGGTATGTATTTACTATTTGTTTTTTTTAAATTGAATAGTTCTCAACTATGAAAACATACGATCAATATTTTTATTTTATGTCATGTGTAGATTCCATAGTCAAAGCACTTCAAGAACATCAGAATCAACAATCAAGTGAAAGAAAAAATCTTTACAAACATCGGAAGAAGTGTTATGATTCTCCAAACAAATATTTAGGTATGATAATTGATGGCATCGACCATAAGAAATCACTTCTACAACATTTTGTTCGTACACCCAAAAATTTACAAGAAAATAATTTCATTCAATTTCACTTGGTTGGTTGTATGGTTTTCAATGGAAAAATGTGTCCAAGAGTTTACTTCACAGCTCCAAATATTCATAATGATGTAAATCTAACCATCACCATCATTCATCATGTGCTCACTCACTGATCTATGGAAATCTTCCTCAAGTTCTCTATCTACAGTTGGACAACATTAGTCGTGAAAATAAAAATCCAATTGTGTTTGAATATCTAAGCATTCTTGTTGAAATGAGAATTTTCCAAAAAGTGAAATTTGGTTTCCTTCTTGTTGGACACACTCATGATCATATTGATCAAATGTTCAATCGTTTTTCTGTAACATTGAAGAGAAAAAATATTGGAAGTCTACCATTATTGATTGAATGCATTAAAAAAAACATATATTCCAAAGCCTGTTTTTCATATATTAGAAGAAATTGTTGACATGCGAAGATTTATTCAGGGATCGCATCGTGAAGAAAAATATATTGAGTAGCTTAATGACACTAGCTTCCAACATCAATTTTGTTTCAAAAAAATTGATGGGAAAACACTTATATGGGAAAGTAGTATTCAACTACTACAGAATGAGGGCCTTCATCAGGTTTATCATTTTTGAAGTTCATTCCAGATCGTCCAACTTTTGTATCAAAGTTATTATTTTTACAATCAGTTGTTGAAATCCATAATGCACGGAGGTGTAATAGAGATGTAGATTATTCTAAATGCTTAGAAGAAATTAAAAAGTCCATTAAGTATATATATGAGTACTTTGATGTTGTTGATTTTGTTTGGTGGGAATATTTTTTCAATAATCAATGTGACATAATTTCAATCTCAACAAATGAATATAAATGTTAAGGACTCCATTTCATTGGCCACAAAATATGCCAAACGAATCTAAAGAAAGAAACATTGTTGAAGTTCAACAAGAATATCAAGGTGTTGTTGAGTTTACACAAGCAGAGGAAAGATAAATGTATATTGGTTCGCGAAGGTCACATGCACAACATGAAGCCATGGAAGACCTTTACAGGGGTTCAGTACAAGATATTAAGGAGGGTAGCATGATTGCAGTTTTAGCGACTGAAGATCCACATGGTTATCCATTCTCGATAGGAATGGTTATAAAGATTGAGAAAGAAGATGATGATGTTAATGCAATTGAAGTGCATTGGTATGCAACAAGTATAAACCCATCCAATGGTGTGTACAAGCTAGAGATGGTGGTTGAGAAACATGTCAATAGAAAGAGAAAAAGAAAGTGTCAAAATACAACTCCTCGTCGCACTGACCTCTTAAAATTAGATGATGTTGACATACTTGTTTATGACTTCAATTTGACAAAGAGAGGAACTCTTCGCTCCAAGACAACAAATATTATCAAGAGGTTGCTACCACAAGAAATAAATGCAAGATGGGAGTCTGTTGAACCTAGTCGTATATCTAAAAGGCATTTGACATCTGAAATGTTGGGCACGCATGAAGACTTAGATGGTGCATTCATCGACAATAGAGAAGAGTATGAAACATATACATGTTCATCCAAACATTTATCTGAAGACAATGTAGACTCTGATGGTATTTCAGAAACCATGAGTCAATTTGAATAAGTGTATGAAACAATTTATGCATTTTTTATCCATAAGATGTTTGTATCGTAACTAGAAATGAGCATTGAACTTACATATGATCTTACATGAAGTTATGAATCTTTTGTTATGTTTTATGAATGATATGTTTTTTTATTATGGATAATATAATAAAATTTATTAGCTCATATGTTTTGAATATGGACAATATAACAATACTTTTAAGAAATTATTTATGTTTCATTCAATGTAACTTGTATTTACTTTTTTATTATTATAAGTAAAAATATTATTAAAAAGTGACGTTGAATTTTTAAAGTATATTGTGATATTTTCATGGCGTTATGTATTACCGTGTGCTTTGCGTGATAATAGGATTTAAAAAGTAAACATTTAAGGGTTGATTTTATGTTTTTGTTTACAGTAATGATGAGTTCTTTTACCATATTATAAAAATGTGTCATTTGCATACCCCAATTTTAGAATGGGTGCTACCGATAGCAGTACTTTTCAATTTGATGGTTGATTTTGAGGTTTTGGTTTTAATGGTACCAAGTGATAAAAATACGATTTCAAATGATCTCAAATTTTAACGTTTTGAACATAAATAAAAAATTCAAAAACATATTTTTTTAGGTGTTAATTTTAAGGTTTTTCTGAGCCATTATCTGAGTTTTGAAGGCCATGTTTGAAAAATGTTGTAATTTTGACCCCGTTTAAAAAAACGGTGCTACTGGTAGCACCACTTTTTGATTTGGGAGTTGATTTTGATGTTTTTTATGCAAACATATGGGTTTTTTGGGCCAAAGTTCTCGTTTTGAGATCATAGTTCTCATTAAGTCGGTAATTATGTCATTTGAAGAGATGAGGATCTAGGTCAATCTAAGAGGTTTTTCAAGTCAAATTAAGGTTCAAGAGAATCCCCAAACACTAAAAAAGAAGAAAAAGTTAAAGGTTGTTGTAAAAATTGGAAAAACATATTAAATTACAACATAAAAACAAGTTATTACAACAACAAATAAATCAACCCTTTAAGAGGTAATAAACCAATGAAACAAGAGGGACAAACCATGAGCTAAATTAGGGTTTCATTTATCAACAAAATAAAAAAATTAATAGGCATATAACAACCACAAAATCCCTAGATGTCCAACCCTAATGGATGTAATAACAATCATCAAAGTATTTTAGGGTTTTACAATGTTTATTAGGTCAACAACATGCATAAAAAGTCAAAACGTCTAGTTCCTTTACAGTTGGAAATAAATATTTTTTGTGACAAAACCCTAATATTTTTTGTTACAAAACCCTAATCTAACCATAAAATAGTAAAAGTAGAATAGAATTCAGAAATTAATGATTCACTATTGGGAGAATGACTAGTTCCTACTATCTTTTTGGGTATATGGGGTCAATTAAGGATTCCTTTGGAGAGAAATGAGTGGATTTTTTTAGGGTGATATCTAAAGGTTGTTCACTACTAACCCTAGAAGATCCTCCTAATATATTAAGGAGAATTCAAGGGAAGGTTCTTCACTAGTAACCTCCCAATATATTTAATAAGAAGGGCTTGTTCAAGAAATATTCAAGAGAATGCTCAACCAACACTAGAGAAGCAACATTACACTTAAATGCATTCATAAACAAAACCACAAGATGACAAGAGAATACTTACTCAAGAAATATTTCATCCATCAAAACCCAATTAATGAATATCCATGAAGTAGAAAAGCATCCACAAGCACATCTTCTCCAAAAAATCGCTCTAACTTGCCATCCATATCATTTTTCAGAAGAGAGAATGTTGAAGTATACAAGTAGTGATATATCTCCACAAGTAGCAATCACTACAAGGAGAACACCTTCCAATTGAGGTTTTTAGTGTTTCAAAATTTGGAAAACTTTTCAAAAAAACCTCTGCTACAACCTCCTCTATTGGTTGTGGAGGTTTTAACGGATGTTCCATATAACTAAAAAAAATTGGGTGGGCGGAGGTTGTAGTGGATGCTTTTTTTCCGGCACTTTTATTGTCAAAACACACCAGTGCACCATTAAATAAAACACATCATTGTGTACCTACACATAAAACACACCGGAATGACCTTACATAAAATGCCTTGGAACATACGTAAAACGAAAAAATGTATAGGTGTGCAATTACATAAATGTTTGGTACACACATAAAATGCAAACACGTTGGGGTGTCATTACATGAAATGCCCTGGTGAGTACATAAGATGAAAACATGTCAGTTTTCCATTACATTATTTCCCCGGTGCATACCTATGACAAAAACGCACCAGGGCAATTATGGTTATTACACCCCAGATTCCCATTTTGTTGTCTGCAACTCCAGTGTGCTTGTATTTTATGTCCATATCGATGCTTGTATAATTTGTACGTTCTAGTGTCTATATTACAAATAACGCACCGATGTGTTTATGTTATTAAACGCATTGGTGCGTTTAAGTTTTTTAAAGCACCAATGATGTTATTATATTTAAAAAATCGATGTGTGTTTATCACATGCCCACCATAAAAATTTAAAACGATATATATTATCGCAGGTTTTATGCATCAGTGATTTTGTATAATTAATATGCATCGGTGATTCAATATGCTTAATATGCACTGGTGTGTGTAACTCCTTAAAAAACACTAATTTCTATATTATTTTAGGCACCATTTTGTGAGTTCATAAGAATGCATTGATGTGTATATATTTTAATTAAAAAAAAAAATCACAAATAATTTTGATAACAATATTGTTTTTTGTATTTATGTTATTGCATTTTGATATAATGATTGCATTAATGCCTTATCCAACAGATTACACCTCTATTATTTGTAACAACATAAATCATTCACATATTAATTAATCAACAATGCAACATTTGACAGTGCAATAAAATAACAAACCCAGTTTATTATATATGAATAAGAGACCCATGGTCATACAAAATGGGACAACGTAAAGGTCTAAAATAATCAAAATTGAACCAATATGTGATTGTTACAGTTATTGGTAACATGTCCTCATGCAATTGGGACATTATTTCCACTACATTAAGCAAAAATATCCCTAATTTTTACAGATCGATATTACAAAACATACAACTTGCAGTAACATTCAATTATATTGTTTGTCATTCATCACTTGAACTATTGTCATTGCTCAAGTTGTGTCCATCCCTCATTTCTTGTTCAGTTGTAGGCTATATTGTACTTTGGTTATTTAAATGGATGTTTCCTTGCTCTACTTCTTGTTGATGTTACAATTGCTCATCTTCCATCTACAAACATAGAAATAAAGTGTAATAAATAAATCTATATTTATAATATAGTAGAATATACATTATTATGTAAATCAAAAAGCATATCATAAAAGTGAGTGATTCATAAACCATACACATCGTTTCGAAGCCTTGCCTCATGTCAGTTATCACAAGATTTTATGTTGGATTCTCTCCATACATTGTTTCCTACATGTTTAATAAGCCATGACAAAGCATAGTCAATATAACTAATATATGGGGTAAAATATTAATGTTGTAGCTTGATCAAATAGGCTGTGTTAGGGTTCGTGGAAGATCGCATCGGGTACGCACTTGCAGCCAGCGTCGGCCATGGCTGCCCCTGGGGGTGAGGATTCGGCCCCTCCCCCCCCGATTTCAGACACGGTCGCGTTCAGAAAGCTGGTCGCCAGTGGAGGTAAACGCAAACTCTCTGTTCCGGTTCCAAAATTCATAAAAAAACTAGAGGAAATCCCAGAAATCGCCCTGCCAGAGACGCAATCGGTCAAGATAGCCCTAGCTCTCTCTGAGAGAGGGCTGGTAGGCCAATTTATGGGCCTCTGTCCCTTAGCAAAAACCACCGATGCATGGGTCCAAAGGAACTGGAAGCCCCTTCTTAAGCAAGGAGTTACCTGCTACCCTTTGAGCAACGACTTCTTTCTCTTCGAGTTTATAAACAAGGAAGACAAGGACCTCATTTTCAGAAATGAACCATACTTTATGGGAACCCAGGGGCTGTATCTGAACCGCTGGACCCCAGACTTCGATCCCACGACGAAACTGCCAAAGGAGGTGCCTGTTTGGGTCAGGCTCCCCAACTTGCCAGTTCACTGCTGGAACTATGAAGCTCTGCAAAAGATAGGGAATGGAATAGGGAAATCCATTGATAAGGCAGACAATAAGTCCATCTATAATTGTGCTAGGATATGTGTTGAAGTGGATCTTGAGGCAGGTCTCCCGGAGGTGGTGAAGCTGACGGTGGGCAACTGGTCTCACTACCAGGAACTTGATTATGAACACCTGCCCTTCAAGTGCAGAAATTGTCAAGAGCACGGACATTTCCAGAGAAACTGTCCAAAGAACCAAATCCCAGAAAAGGAAGATGTTGAGGCATGGAAAAAGGTCAAGAAAAGCAAACCAGGTCCTAAATCCAAAGACCCAAGGCTAGATCAAGCGAGCCAACCTTCTTCTTCAAATCCAATCCCTAGAAAGGAACCTCTGAAAGAAGGTGCTGAAAAACCAAAGGAATTCGTGAAAGAGCCCTTCGTTATAGTCTCTCAGTCCCCGCCAGTTAAAGAAAATCCAACCATGGTCAACGAAACCCCTCCACCAGATGAACCCATGAAGTCGGACGAGGAGCACATCCCATTAGGATCCGAAACGGGTGCAAACACAGATGAGGGGGACACGGAAACCAGCAGTCCAGTTGGAACCCCGGAGAAGGCCCCTAGAGGAAGGAAACCAGAAAGGAAAAAAAGGGAGGAGAAATCATACAGGGACGTAACTGCAGGAGTTCAGCATACCATCCCGGATATGATAGAAACAAGATCCTCAAAAAAAGGYAAGGCTTCGAARGGAGCCACCCCCCCCCCTCCGGCTCCTAATGATTTTCGTCTCCTGGAACTGTAGGGGGTTGGGAAGCAAACTAAAAGAAGAAGCGGTCAAAGATCTAGTCAGAATGACTTCCCCAGATGTACTGTTGATCCAGGAGACGAAGATGGCGGAGCCTGAGACCATCCGGGCTAGCAAAAATTTCTGTAAAAAAGGAGCAGGTAGAGCTGTAAGTGTCAGGGGATCTTCAGGAGGTCTAGCCACCTTCTGGAACTCCTCAACGCTAGACCTAATCGAAGAGAATAATACCATCCATTGGTTGTTCACGAAGCTGCAACACTGCGAGTCTGGACTTCAGGTTAGCCTCTTTAATATTTATGCTCCTGTTCTTTTATCGGAAAAAAAATATTGTTGGGAATCCCTGAAAAAATTCCTCTCTACTAATCATCATGAGAATCTTATTCTTTCCAGAGATCTGAATGTCACCCTAGCCCTCTCGGAAAAAAAAGGAGGAACCCCTGTAAGAGATCCGGCCCGGGAATGGGTTGAAGACTTTCTACTAGATTGGGATCTGGAGGATATCAAACCTAGTAAAGGCAAATTCACTTGGAACAACAAAAGAGTGGGACCGGGGCACATTGCAGCCCGCTTAGACTGATTCCTGGTTCACTCTTCCTTTTTAACCCTCGGCTTGTTTGCCTCGTCTGAAATCCTGCAAGCTTACACCTCAGATCATAAGCCCATCTCCCTTTCCCTTACCCTTGGAGAAAATCTGGGCCCTATCCCCTTTCGCTTCTTCCCTCTATGGGTCACCTCAGAAGGCTTCCTCGAGCTGGTGTTGGAGTCCTGGAAGAAGAGTGTGTCGGGTTCACCGTCCTTCATTTGGGAAGAGAAACTGAGAAGGCTCAAAGTGGATCTCAAAAGTTGGGCTAAGAACCTGCCTTCCCCCTTGCAGGAAAGAAAAAAATCCCACAGGTCCTTGGAGAATCATTATCTTTATATGGAGTCTGCCCCTGTCACCCCAGCAAAGCTAAACAACGAGGTGGAGCTGCAAAAGAAGTTTCACAAAGCCCTGAGAAAAGAGGAAGAGTACTGGCGAGTAAAGTCGAGAAGTCTCTGGCTTCAAGCAGGAGATAAAAATATTTCTTTCTTCCACAAGCAGGCAGAATCCCGGAAAAACCACAACTCAATCAGAGAGATCTATTTTCAGGGGCAAACCTTCAAAAAATATGAGGAGATCAAACTAGCAGCCCACTCCTTCTATAAAAATCTATTTACCGAAGAGCTGGAGGCCCCTCCTAGCCCAGATCTCTATCCTCTTACAGTAGTCCCCAAACTGTTAAATGAATATGACAACCGATTGTTGTCAGCCCCTATCACAATAGAGGAAATCAACAAAGCTATCCAAGTAATGAACCCGGATAAAGCCCCCGGGCCTGATGGATTCACGCCCAGATTCTATACAGCCTGCTGGGATATAATCAAAAAATATCTAGTCAAAATGGTGAGGAAATCTCAGAACTGTAGCAAAATTGGAGGGAGCACCAACTCCTCCTTTCTAGATTTAATCCACAAAGAGCAAGGTGCCCAAAGCTTTGCAAGATTTCGTCCTATTTCTCTCTGCAATACGGGGTACAAAATCATCACCAAAGTAATAGCAAACAGAATAAAAAAAGTCCTCCCTAGGATCATCCCGAAGAACCAAGGGGCTTCATTCAGGGGAGACAAATCCAGGACAATATCATCCTTGTGCAAGAGGCCATCCACTCAAGTTGTCAAAGGAAGGAGAAAGGAATGCTAATAAAACTGGATCTGGTGAATGCCTTTGATAGAGTCCGGCTGAATTTCCTTTTTGCTGTAATGTTCAAGATGGGATTTCACCCCCATTTGGTTCGCTAGATAAAGGCCTGCATAGAGGGGCCATGGATCGCCCCCCTGGTTAATGGCAGACCTACGGAGTTAGATAGGGCTGCCCTCTGTCCCCCCTGCTTTATGCCATTCAAGCTTATGTGCTAAGTTTTCAGTTGAATAAAAGCCTGCAGCAACGCACCTTAATTGGCCTCTCAATTGCTCCAAGAGTTGAGAGAATAAACCATGCTCAATTTGCCGATGACACGCTCCTTCTGGGCCAAGCCAACCTCCCCACAGCAAGATCCTTCAAGAAATAATTGGACGACTACACTGAAATCTCAGGCAGCGAAATCAACCTGAGGAAGAGAAAAATTTATGGCTAGAACTGCCCTCCTATAGAAATGATTGGTATTGCAAGGGCACTGGAAATGGAAGGAACCTCAACGTGGGAGTCCATAAAATATCTAGGAATCCCGCTAGTCAAAGAAGCCCCCAGAAGTAGCCTATGGATGCCTCTGATGGACAAGCTGAAAACCAGGATCTTGGCCTAGGGAACAACCTGGCTGAACAAAGCTGGGAAATTAATCCTCATAAACTCGGTCCTCACCTCTCTTCCGGTCTATCAGGCCTCCATTCTCTTTGCCCCAAGAGGAATTGTCAGAGAAATAGGCAACATCTTGAGAAAATTCCTTTGGGAAGGAGGAAGGAATGAGGGGGAAAAAATGCACCTTTTCAGTTGGGATAAGGTTAAAGCCCCCAGGATGGAAGGGGGGTTGCAAGTCAGAGATGTGGCCACTCAAAACCTGGCCATGG
>SNQJ01S0000555.1:584756-619995 GCA_010110895.2 Picea sitchensis
ATGCATTTAAAACAGGTTAAACACATTTAAACTCAGAGTGAGCATAAGAATTATTGTTATTATAAATAATCAATGGCTTTAACATTAATTATTATGCACAATAGAGTACATGATAATTATAAATACACAGACATGCAGTAACATAATTGAAACATCATCTGGTACTTATCTTTGAAAACAGTGGTAATTCCACCAACCAGGTGCAGGCCTTCCATGAACCTCCCAGCCTTAGAATGCGCTACTCATCAAGCTCAGCAGTAGGTCACCCCCGAGCTGAGACTAAGTTCCACCCCAAGGCAAGGAATCCTAGGCTAGGCTGAGGTTACAGGGAAAACACATGGACACAAGGAAGGAATTCTCTCCCAGGAACCACTCATACTCACTGCCCACAGACTCTCCTTCCCCACATGCCTGTTCCACCCCAGGAGTATACACCTTCTCTATCACCTAGATAGTCCTTCGGTTGTTAACCTCCCTTGCCTTGGGTTTTAGCAACGGGTCGGACCAGAATTCTCCGAGCTCTGCGGCAGCTACAAGGTTCCTTCCAGGGGCTCTCTCCTTCCTCAGCACACTCTCTCACCTGGAGAGAGTCGCTCACAGGTCAAGCAACCTGTTCTTCCAACTTCAACCTCCTCTCTCACCTGGAGAGAGTGTTGTATGACTGGACAACAAGCCACACAGGGTCAAACACTACACGACCACCACAGTCAATAGGAATTCAGACATGAACACCCCCGGGCAGCAACAGACAGGTGCAACAACATAACACAGCTTAGCAAGGATGGGACACTTCCATTTTCTCAATCCGACAGCATGGGATAGACTCACACTCTAATTCTCAGGGATGCGTGACAAGTTTTCCACGCAGGGGTCAAATCAGACTTAACGGTTCACAACAGAAGGGGTGTACCAGCCTTCCAGAAGAAAATATAGACACATGCCTTTATGTTTTAGAGCGCATGAGGGTATCCCTTGCAGAGGTCTGATGGGTTCACGCTCAGACGGTTAGGTAGAATGGAGGAGGAACCCCCAACACGACTCATCTCAGCCATTTTATTTGCATGCGCCTGGGTTGACACTTGTCACCCATGCAACTACATGCATTCCTTCATCATGCATTCCTTCCATTCGGAAGTTGTTTGTTCTTCCAAAAGAACTTACGATAAAATATATTATTCACATGTCTTTTGGAATAATATTAAAATATTATTCCCAAGGACCTAAGCCCCTAGGCTCAACACTTAGTCCCTTTTCCCACCTTCCAGCCCCTAATCCCTTGCCCACTCTGTGGAAGCTTAGTCCCCCCTCACTCATTTATCGTGGTCGGTCTGCATCCGACGATGTTTATATTTTATTACTGTTCTACATAAATACAGGTACAAAATCAGGCTCTTGGCCTTCAACACTTAGGCTCTCTGACCTAACAATCACATAATCCCACTAGCTTATATAAACTCGGCTCACCAGCCTATAAAACATATTTATAATTCATTTCATAAACAAGATTTACAATAGGGCTCGGCCTTGGGGACATTACAATTCCCCCTCCCCTTATTTCTGCACTGTCCTCAGTGCAACTTTACACTACATCTGGAAGCTTTTCAAAATTTTTAAAAAGATGCAGGTACTCTGCCCGCATAACATCTTCATGCTCCCATGTTGCGTCCTCAGGACCATACCAGGTCCACTGGACCTTTACAAGATCTATGGCTCGATTCCGGAGTTGTTTGCTTTTCATGTCTAATATGCGCACAGGATGCACTTGCAGGACACCTTCTGGTTCCACCTGAATCACATTCCAGTCGATAGCATGATTAGCATCAGGTATATATTTCTTAAGCAGTGAAACATGAAACACATTATGTACAATCATAAATGAAGGTAATGCAAGCATGTATGCAACTGGCCCAATCCTTTCCAGGATTTCAAAAGGCCCACGGTATCTTGCTGCCAACTTGGTGCAACTTCCCAGGTTCAGGGAACTCCTGTTAGTTTTCACTTTCAGGAAAACATGATCACCCACTTTGAATTCTCTGTGGGTTTTGTTCTTATCAGCATAACTTTCTGCCTGTCCTAGGCAGCTTTCAAATTCTGTTTAATTCTTATCATTTGGTCTTCCATCTCTTTGAGAAACTCTGGCCCAACTACTGCTCTATCAGTTGGATTATCCTAGCTCACTGGAGTGTTGCACTTTCTTCCATAAAGTGCTTCAAATGGGCTCATCTTCAACGATGCATGATACCCATTATTGTAGGCGAATTCTACCAAATGCAGGTAGTCTTCCCATCTTGATGGTTTGTCCATCACGTACATTCTCAACATGTTCTCTATTACTCTGTTCACCCTCTTTGTCTGTCCATCAGACTCAGGATGATACGTTGTACTAAAATTCAAATTCGTTATGAATCCTTTGAACAGTCCTTTCCAGAAATTTGAGGTGAATTTCGAGTCCCTATCTGACACAATCATCTTAGGAATTTCGTGCAAGTGTGCCACTTCTTTTAAGAAGATATCAGCAACATCTGCTACCTTGTGAGTGGTTTTCAATGGAATAAAATGGGAAGCTTTTGTAATCTTGTCCACCACCACCATGATAGAATCATTCTACTTGCTCGTTCTGGGAAATCCTGTAATAAAATCCATCGTCACCACTTCCCACTTCCACTCAGGAATGGGTAAAGGCTGCAACAACCATGTTGGGTGCCTATGCTCAGCCTTAACTTTCTAGCACTCCATACATCTGGCAATGTATTCAACGATCTCTCTCTTCATACCTGGCCAAAAATAATGGGTATTGACTGTTGCCATAGTCTTTTGATATCCTGGATGTTCAGCATAAGTCACTTTATGCATTTCTTTTAGAATCGCAAGTCTCAAATCCTGGACATTGGGTACATACACTATGTTTTTGTACAAAAGTATTCCATCAGCTCCCAAGGTGTAACTTTCCTCTTTATGTGGTCTCTCACGTTGTTGTAGCTTTGCTACCAAGTCTATGTACTGCAAATCGGCACTTGCAGCTTCCAAAATTCTATCCATAATATCCATCCTATACATGATAATGGTTGTAGCATGCAATTCATGCACCTTTTTGCTGTGTGCATCAACCACATTGTTTTCCTTCCCTTTGATATGCTTGATATCAAAGTCGTATTCACACAGAAACTCCAACCACCTTCTTTGTCTAGCGTTTAAGGTTGGTTTCTCAAACAAATATTTCAGACCGTGGTGGTCTGTTCTCAATTCAAATCTTCTTCCCATGAGGTAATGTCTCCATTTCCTCAGAGCGTGGACGATTGCTTCCAGCTCCAAATCGCGAGTGGCATAATTCTTTTCATGCTCTTTCAATTTCCTGGACTCATAACAGATTACAAATCCATCTTGGCTGAGAACTCCTCCCAACCCTTCCTTACACGCATTTGTGCACACCACAAAATCCATATTTGGATTTTCAATTCTCAGGATTGGAGCGCTTTATAATAGTTGCTTCAATCGCTCAAAACTCTCTTCACACTCTTCAGTCCACTGAAACTTTTTCTCCTTCCTTTGCAAGGAAGTGATAGGGTGAGCTATCTTTGAGAACCCTGCGATAAACTTTCTATAATAGCCCGCCAGACCCATAAAGGATCTAACTTCTGTCACATTCCTTGGCACTGACCATTCTTGGATGGCCTCAACCTTCTCAGGATCCACAGCGATCCCTTATTTTGAAATAATATGTCCCAAGTAATGGATATGTCTTTGATAGAATAAGCATTTTCTCAACTTGGCATACAGTTGGTGTTCTCTCAACACTTGCAGCACCATCCTCAGGTGTTGTTCATGCTCTTCCTCTGACTTGGAATACACCAAGATGTCATCCAGGAAGACTATGACAAACTTGTCTAAATAGTTCCTGAATACACCATTCATCAAGCACATAAAAACAACAGGTGTGTTTGACAGTCCAAACGGCACCACTGTGAACTCGTAATGACTGTACCTTGTTCTAAAGGCGGTCTTGTTGATATCCTCATCCTTTATTCTTACCTGGTGATATCTTGATTTGAGATCTATCTTAAAAAATATTTTTGCACCCTTCAGCTGATCGAAAAGATCATCGATCCTCGACAGAGGATACTTGTTCTTGACAATTACCTTGTTCAACTGTCAGAAATCAATGCACAGCCTCAACGTCCCATCCTTCTTCTTCACGAAAAGGACCAGGGCACCCCAAGGTGACACACTGGGGTGAATGTACCCCTTCTTCAAAAGCTCTTCAAGCTGCAATTGCAACTCTTTCAGCTATGGCGTACTCATTCTATAAGGAGCTTTCGACACCAGAGCTGCTCCAGGCATCAAATTTATAGAAAAATTGATGTCTCTCTTCGGAGGTAGTCCAGGTACCTGTGAAATACATCCTTGAACTCTGTGAGTACCTCATGGTATCCAATATTTGACACTTCATCTCTGGATGCTTCCTCCACACGGGCTGCAAATAATTGACAGCCTTTCCTGTAACACTTCTTCAGTTACATGGCTGAGATTTCTCTAACAACCACAACTCTGGGAATTCCTTGGACTGTTTTCCGATTTCCCTCCTCATCCAGGCATGTAAACCTCTTGTTATGATAGTCTAGGAGGGCATGGTGCTAGTCCAACCAGTCCATCCCAATTAAGCAGTCATAACAGCCTAAAGGCAGAACATTCAATTCAGCCTTCGTGCTCAATCCATTCATGTCTATCGAACAGGATTTAACCAATTCAGTGACCTTCCTCTTGGTTCATGTAGCCAACTGCACTAACCAAGACCTTTCATGTTTGCTTCTTGATAAATGCAAACTTTCCACCCCCCTAGGATCTACATAACTATGGCTAGCCACATAATCAATTAAAATAATAAATGGTTGGTTGTTGATCATACCTTCCACTTCAATCATGTGCAATTGAAATTTTTCTTACTTGTTGTCAAGGGCTACGTAGATCCTTGGCATCCTACTACCCATATCCTCCATTGTTTCAGCTTGCTGCACATTATGGACGGTTCTTGCTTTATCTTTTCTGTGGGGGCAGTCCCTGTACCTATGGTTCCCTTTACAGCCCCAACACTCCATAGGTTGCGGTCTGGGCATTTTCTCACCCACTTCAGCCTTCCTGGGCTCTCTGAAAGATGGTTGTCCCTGAGGACTATTTCTGAAAAAGGGAGGCTTGTTTCCCTTCTGCCTCTGCTCTTTCCTGAACTTCTTCTGATCATCCCAAGCCTTCTGAAAAGTAGGCCTTTCTCTTTGTTGTTCATATAAGAATTTTTCCCTTCTTATTGTTTCTTCCATAGTCTTAGGATCATCATACTGAATCTTATCACCAATAGAAGGTGGCAGTCCACTAAGATATCTTTGAATCTTGACAGCCTCGTCTTTGATTAACGGAACATACTTTAGTAGTTCGAAAAACATTCGTTCGTATTCATCGATGGTCATGCTGCCCAACTTGAGTTTGAAGAACTCCTTCATCTTTCTGTCATAGTACCTTGTTCAGGTATTTCTTCTCGAAATACCTCTTGAACTCCTTCCAAGTGATATCTTTCTCTCTGATGTGTTGCACCTGCACAAACTGATCCCACCACATGGATTCTTTTCCCTTTAGTTGATACATTGCAATTCTTCCTTCTACATGAGGGGAATAATTATGTAGTTGTAAATATTTCCTCATGCCTAGCAACCATGTTTCATCATCTTCCTCCTTCTTATGTTCTCCATCGAACGTTGGAGGCATGATCTTGTTCATCTCTCCTTAAAATTCATCCCTTCCAGATGTTCAGTGTTTTCTAGTAGGGGACAGGCTTGAACTATTGTGCGCTTCTCTACTGGAATGCTTTGGGGAGCAACGATGATTTATGCTACCACTCCTCGATCTTCTTCTTCTCTCCGGGGTCCTGCGACTCTCTGTCTTGCTTGATCCACTCCCCTTCTCCAACTTCCTTTCTATTCTTTCTAGGCTCTTCAACATTTTTAAGTTGCATTCTCCCTGCTGATCCCTGACCCTCAAGAGATTTCGGCTATCAGCTCGGCGAGCCTGGGCATCTTTCTGCAATCTTTCAATGAGTTTCATCATATGTCCTTCCTTATCTGTCTCTTTTCCGTGCCCATTAGAGTTTGATCCTTCGACTGCCAATTTGATATCCCTTCCTACCCTTTCATCCTTTGTTTCAGAGGCAATCTGTACCTTTTCCATTTCTATATTCAACGTAGATTCACGGTTGACCTGACACTCATTGAACTTTGCACACACAATGTGAAATCAACCGAAGTTTGTCAGGCCCTTAAACCTTCAAGAAACTTACAACACTCATAAACCAACATGAACAAGAAAAACGTTTCGATTCCATTAAGTTTTATGAGCTCTAATTGGCTTTGCAAATTTCGGTACTTCTGGTTTTGGGGTCTCGGTCCACGAGACTCTCATACTCGCTTTCGAGTGATAGCTCCCTCTTTCTCCCTACCCTCGTAACCAAAGGCACCTTTCACAACTATGTGATCTCGCGAGTTCGCGAGTCAAAGACCCTCGACTCTTCTTCCTCCAAACACCGATACCCGAGATGCGATACGGGTATGGATCCCTCCTCGCTAGCACCTGCTACATATAACTATAGGCTAGGTCTAAGTGCTAGCACCTCTCGCAACTCACGACTTCGCGAGTTGGAGTGTTGAGCCCTCGTGCTCCTCCTTTACGAATCCCGAAATCCCGATTTACTTTACCCTCTGGGCCCACATAGCACAATTGTCTCCACATCTACAGTCGCGAGTGGCACCCTCAGGAGGGTCCACATTATCTATGGTGATGTCATCGGGTCCCATCGTGCTCACTTTTATTTTGTCCCACTGGCACGTGGGACACACCCATGTGTCCACGTCCGTTCCAAGTGAAATCCAATGATTCGACCTTTCTCAAATCTATGACGCAGATCCTTTCGGTGTTTCAGGGTTTTGGGCATTGAGAGTTCGTACATCCACACCTCTCGAACTTTCGTTTTCCGAAATCCTGAAATTACTATCTACCCCTCCACTTGATCCAACGGTCAAGTTCCTATCTTACGATCTACGGTGTAGATCGTTTAGGAATTTCGGGTTTCACTATTTCGCGACTTGCGAAAACAAGGTTCTTCCCTTTTGGTTTCCTGGGTGCCGAAACGTCGTCTGGCAGCCACGTGTTCCCCCCCGATGGACGATCCCAACGAATTCGAGGTTTCGCGTATTGCGATTTCCACATTCCTATGCAACTCCAAAGGGTTTTTAAACCCTGCGCATGTTTTCCAGATCTAATGGTCACGAGGGTTCTCCTTTCCCCCGAATAGATCCGATGGCTCCAACACTTCTGGTGTGGAGTCCTCTCTCCCTATGGCCAGAAACCACATCGGTTGCGGTTTCATAACACCGCTACACCTCCTGAGCTTGGTAACACGGTCAAGTAACTCCTTGACACTCAGGAGCATTCAAAGGTCCGAAATTGGTCCTCCAGACACAATTTCTCCTTAAACCCTCGGTCCAAAGACCACTCAACTGGCCCATCTAGGATCGGCGTCGAAACCTTGGCTCTGATACCAATACTGTAACACTCTTTCACTTGAAGTTGTAACACCCCCTTTCCATCAGCTGGGCAGGTGCTACTTTGTGGAATAACAATCTCATGCTTAATTATATATATATATGACATACATTTAAAACAGGTTAAACACATTTAAACTCAGAGTGAGCATAAGAATTATTATTATTATAAATAATCAATGGCTTTAACATTAATTCTTATGCACAACAGAGTACATGATAATTATAAATACACAGACATGCAGTAACATAATTGAAACATCATCTGGTACTTATCTTTGAAAACAGTGGTAATTCCACCAACCAGGTGCAGGCCTTCCACGAACCTCCTAGCCTTAGACCGCATTGCTCATCAAGCTCAGCAGTAGGTCACCCCCGAGTTGGGACTAAGCTCCACCCCAAGGCAAGGAATCCTAGGCTAGGCTGAGGTTACAGGGAAAACACACAGGCACAAGGAAGGAATTCTCTCCCAGGAACCACTCATACTCACTGCCCACAGACTCTCCTTCCCCACATGCATGTTCCACCCCAGGAGTATACACCTTCTCTGTCACTTAGATAGTCCTTTGGCTGCTAACCTCCCTTGCCTTGGGTTTCAGCAATGGGCCAGACCGGAATTCTCCGAGCTCTGCGGCAGCTACAGGGTTCCTTCCAGGAGCTCTCTCCTTCCTGAGCACACTTTCTCACCTGGAGAGAGTCGCTCACAGGTCAAGCAACTTGTTCTTCCAACTTCAACCTCCTCTCTCATCTGGAGAGAGTGTTGTATGACTGGCCAACAAACCACACAGGGTCAAACACTACACTTTCACCATAGTCAACAGGAATTCAGACACAAACACCCCCGGGCAGCAACAAACAAGTACAACAGCATAACCCGGCTTAGCAGGGACGGGACACTTTCATTTTCTTAATTTGGTAGCACGGGATAGACTCATGCTCTAGTTCTCAGGGATGCATGACGAGTTTTCCACGTAGGGGTTGACTTAGACTTAATGGTTCACAACCGAAGGGGTGTACCAGCCTTCCAGAAGCAAATATAGACACATGCCTTTATGTTTCAAAGGGCACGAGGGTATCCCTTGCAGAGGTCCAACGAGTTCACGCTCAGACGGTTAGGTAGAATGGAGGAGGAACCCCCAACATGGCTCATCTCAGCCATTTTATTTGCATGCACCTGGGTTGACACTTGTCACCCATGCAACTGCATGCATTCCTTCAGCATGCGTTCCTTCCATTCAGAAGTTGTTTGTCCTTCCAAAAGAACATAGGATAAAACATATTATCCGCATGTCTTTTGGAATAATATTAAAATATTATTCCCAAGGATCTAAGCCCCTAGGGTCAACACTTGGTCCCTTTTCCCACCTTCCAGCCCCTAATCCCTTGCCCACTCTATGGAAGCTTAGTCCCCCCTCACTCATTTATCGTGGTCAGTCTGCACGCGACGATGTTTATATTTTATTACTGTTTTGCATAAATACAGTTACAAAATCAGGCTCTTGGCCTTCAACACTTAGACTCTCTGGCCTAACAATCACATAAGCCCACTAACTTATATAAACTCGGCTCACCAGCATATAAAACATATTTACAATTCATTTCATAAACAAGATTTACAATAGGGATCAACCTTGGGGACATTACAGTTAGGATCAGCACTGTTGTTTGTAAATCCTAAGCTTGTCAAAAAATTGTCCATCCTACCATACCATGCTTTGGGTGCCTTATTTAAATAATATAAATCTTTATATTATTATACCATGTTGATTTTTCAATATGAGAAGATATTGTATGTGAATGAATATCTGATTACAATGATGAGTGTTCTATATATAAAGAACATATGGTGACCATGGTGACCGTCCATGAAGATATGTGTCCCTTAGGTAATAAATATATTTATACTTTATATTATATTATACATATAATATAAATATACTTTATATTTATGCTTTATACTTTATATATATAATAATAATATTATAATTAATAATATTGTTTAATAATTAATAATCTCATTATTAATTATCAATCCAGTAGAATGTATTTTTTATGCTGCCCAAACATCAACAAAAAGAAATTATTAAAGTTTATCCCCAAAGTAGTTCTTTGGGAGTTTTTTCAAAAAATAATATAGTCTTTGATAGTCTTAGAAATTAAATTGCATTCATCCAAAGTTGGATTGGGATTAGGCTCCCATGGACCATAAAATAAAGATAGGAATAGGAACATGGTTAGACCTGAAAGGAAAACAAAGAGAAAAGATCAAAGAATCAGTTATGTTTTTCTTGGGACAAATAAAACACAACCAGGTTACTTATGAACATCAATATAAAAGAATTGGGAAGAATGTGATCTGTATTACTTACTGTGATGGAATCTCTTTATCATTTTGTGGTCGATGATGCTTCTATATTCTCCTTGGTGGCAGTTTCATGACCGGTACCAACCGCTTTTGTCTGATCATCTTCAATAATTTGGATTAAAGATAATTTTAATCAATTCTCAATGTATTCACACAGAGGAGCAACGATTATCTCATGTTTCACTCCTATATCAAATAATGTATGTTCAAATTCTCTAAAATCAATTGAAAGTTGTTGTAATGTGGCTTCAATGTCTTCATTTTTATTTACATATTATACAAGCCAACTTTTAATTTCTTGCTCTGTATACTCGTTCATACTATTGAACTTCACCGCCGATGTACCCTTTAATATTTCTACATGCTCCTCAAATTGTTCCCTTGTCATGAGAATAGAGTTTGAAATCAATTTAGGATCTTGTACTTCACCAGTAGTTCCTGCAAGGTCTAACTCCACCAACTTCAAATAAGCTTCCCTCTTTTTAACACTTAGAATATCAAGATCATCCAATAGCTCCTTTAAGGTTTTAATTCTCTTTATCCAAAATGTTTTCAATTGTTTTACACGTGTTGGGGATGGAAAATCTTCTTCTTTTCTCCTAAGTTCATTTGTACGGGAAATTTTCAGGGAAAATGTAATTACAACATCTTTATAAAAACCTTCAACATTTTTTAGGTCATCTTGTAGATATTTTCTAAAATTTTGAATCTTGGAACCCAAAGAGATAAATTTGCTTGCTAAATCCCACGTCTCTAAAATGAGAGACATTTTTTTCTTTATGTTTTCTCCAATATAGCATCTCACTGCAACAAGTAGACTCGATGTTCCCTTCAACGGTAAACTTGATACTGGAGTTTTATCAAAGCTTCTCCAAAGTTGGACTGTTGAAACCAGAGTAGCAAACATAGGGGGTGTCATTAGAGTATACTTTAATTCCTCAACCCTTTCGTTAAGAATGATATTTTCAACTTCCATATAATCTACTGACATTTCTAAATCATCGCCCGTAGCTCTATGAATTCTGGAAATTTTGGAAGGTGGTACGCCGTCAAGATCTAACTCCAAACGATATTTTCCTTGAATTATTTTATTTTTTGAATTAATTCTTTCAAATTTTGTTTTTTTTGGAACTTTTACCAAATAAGGCATTATGCACAGTGAAGGATTCCTCCTCTAAAAAGACTTGTTCTTGAATTACAATTTCGGCTACAATTTCCTTACTTTCTTGCAATATATGCTTAGCATTTGAAAATTATGTATTCTTGATGTCAACGTCCAGGTCCATATCTTCAAGGATAATCTCATTCTCAGGTACGTGTTGTTCTACCTCTTTTTGAGAATTTTGTCTTTTTCTTTTAACCTGGAGTTTATGAGACCGCTCCAACTTTCCCTTCGAGGGGTTTTTGTTGCCTCCATCATTAGAACTATTAGTTGAAGACTTCTTTTACCGTGGTGTTGCTGACTGAAAAAATTGTTTGGGTAGGTCACTTTACTGTGAAACATTAGGAGAATGAGTACTTATTTAATTTGCCACTCTTCCCCTCTGTTTATGATTATTTATAGTACTAACAATAGTCTAAATATCCTCGATTTTCCGTTCAACAATTGGTGTTGGCACGTCTTGACTAACACCCTCCTCTTCTCCAAATAAAAATGTGTCAGCAAGTGAAATGTTAAATCTGATAGATGTCATGTGGTCCATAAAAATATGGTTTGGATCAAAACCCTTGATATCTTCTGCAAATTTTAAACTGTATTGGTCCAGATGTACTGCAAATTCATCAATTTTAGAAATACATATTTATAAAATTTCCCCAATTTTCCATGGCAGCGGAATGCATTGTTTGTTCCTTTTCTCGTAGAAGAAATGTACGCAAAACTTGTGCTTTCTAGAAATCTCTATGGTAAACATTATATCTGGAATATAATAAGGGAGATAAAGGGGCTTCTCACGAGAACAATAGATTCTCACCACACTATAATGTTCCATTTTTTCAATGCTCCCCTTTTTATCTAGGAAGCTTGATTCTTCCAAAGGACAGTGTGGATGTATTCAATCTGAAGATAAGTTTCTTGAAAGAAGATGCAAATGCATTGTAAACTCTGTAAAAATGATAAGTGGCTTTTTGTTTCCACAAGGCCTAGTACCACATTGGTACTAGATCAATTTTACATTCAACTCGTCTTCCGACACTCAAACCCTTAAAGACATGGTAGTAAGTGATAGCAAATATCAAATAGGAAGACATATAAAATCTCTTATTTTTCTTGAAATTTGATAATTATGAAGAGATTTCCCCAAAAATAATTTCGCCCAGTCGAAGACTGCTTGTTCATGAACTGTGAAATGTAGAATATAAAGAGCCAATACTTACATTTCCTTATGAGGAGATTCATAATTAGAAAAATTGATAATAGCATCTATGTTTCACTTAGGGGCCAAATATCCCATTTATACGGGTGTTATAGCTAATTCTGCCTCACCCCATGCAACTTGCTTAGATGGCCTTTCCATTTTCCTATGCAGACTTGAATTCCTCTTTTGTACTTCCCAGAGCCAAAAAATCATATTTTTCCACATACACGCGCCCTACCAATTAAACAACATGTGTATACACAGGTTGCACCACTACATCCCACGTACATCGAGTTTGGTACTCAAAATTAAAAATTGCGTTCGGTTTCCATGTCACGTCAGGAGATCCATAATCCTTGACCTTCCATATACTAGAAACATTTTGACTCGGCCCTTCGGTTCCATTCGAAGGCTATAAATTGAGCCATATCCAGGACGTGGAACAAGAGAAATTTTCACTTCACATTGAGTCTGCATCCCTTTATCCTTTGAAGTCCGAACACACTTTTCAACCCCCAAGCTCTTCCTTCTTTGATGGAGAACCTCATTGTCTCCTTTATATGAGCTTTCCTTTGGTGGAGGATTGAAGTGGTGGAAGTCCAGCTAGAAGGGACTTAGTTTCTCAGTTCCGAGACGTGCCAACATGGAAGTTTGTCACTTGTATACTTCTGTTAATTATTTTAATAGAAATATTATTTTCTCGTTTAATTGTTATCTTGCAAATATTTGAATTATTATTCCATGCACGTATTTGTCATGTATGGTAATGGATTATGTTATGTTATATGCTAACATTATATATTATCGCCATATGCTCGCGTATCTTGGTTTTTTACGACAAGTTGCAGGAATAAAGATTTGAGTTGTGTGCTCAACGGTGGTCTTCATCGAACATCCAAACGAGGTAGGCTCTTTATCTTGTCTTGTTAGAATTTCCATTTATATAGCATACTTGGGATTAGAGTTGATTTAGGTAGTCATTTCATCTATTGTGGTTTACCCCATGCGATAGAGTGATTTTCCTTGTAATAGAATTGGTGACCATACTGGGGATTGTATCTTTTATTTTGGGGTTTGGAGTGTTTTTCTCCTTCAATTTCTCTCTATTAACCTGAGTTTCCTTGTCTCTTGATTACTTGACAGCCTATTTTTACTTTGCATCTGAGTTTCTCAGACTTATCCTTGCCCTAGCAGTGTTTTAATACATATACGTGAGTTTTCCCTTGACAGACGCGTACATACGCAAGTTGTCCTTCTATAGAGCGCGTACATACATGAGTTTTTCTCAAGCAATCGTGTACATAAACTTTTTAGGCTAACTGGTTGAGTTGGGTGTTTGTTGGGTGAGTTTGGATGGTTGATGAGTCTTCTTGGGTCTCTATCTTAACTGTTGAGTGCTTGCAGAGTGATAGAAACCTTATTATTGTTGAATTTTCAGGTGGTTTTTCTTTCTTATCATATTTTTCATTGATTGTCCTTACATCTTGGTCTGAGTGTTTGCTTCTTGGTATCCTTTTTGGCTTGTCTCTTTTTGCTTGCAGTAGGATTTGTATATCAAGCTACTATTCAGTCCTTGGATTTTTGTTTCTTTATATCGAAAATACAAAAAAAAATTGCTCATTTTTCATTATGGCATTTGCTCTTTTGGGTTCTTATTATTGATCTTGATACATATGGAAAGATTGTGTTTTATTGAAATTGTAGAAGTTGAATTGAAAGTTGCATTTTAAAAATCTTACCATCTTTTGAGAATTTAAGATTAGGACTTAGCACTTTGTTTATATTCATTTCTTTGATATGCTGAGTCATAAAATCATCAGTTTCACGACCACGTCTCTTGAGTAAACAAAGCCATTAAAAGTAACACTAATTAACTAAAATAGATTAGAAACGATTTTATTTTTCATAGTACACAAACAAGCATAGGATATAGGGCCTTCGAATAGGATTCTGTGAGTAAACTTCTCCAAGGCTATTAAACTCAACATATGTGTCTGAACAGGGAGTGGTGAAATCCATTGTATAATTAGTGACATCAAGATGATCCACTCACACCAGAGTTAAGAACGAGGTCACGCGAAGTTGGTTGCAGAGATAGCCCTCTAATAACTTCCTAGCATCAGAGATATTCCTAGGGATCTATTCATATTTGGGGGTCTTGCTAGTACCTTTACCTCTCTAAGAGGCAATGCTTTCAATATTTCAGGCTTTGTTACCCTGCCCATACAGTGGGCCTAACTTATGACTATTCCCCTGCACATTGGTTACATCATGGTGGCTCTAGTTTCTTGACATAGGTAGCCACATAGGTTACTTGCAGGGGTTATTCTGCAGGTACCCAGAGTTAAATAAGGGTTGGACAACACACAGCCTTTATGGAGGATTACCTCTCTGGGGGGATCTAACTAACTGTGTTGTTAAGCCCACAAGGGCCCTTATAACTATTTTTGATACCTCCAATCTTTTGAAGGGAGTCTCAGACCCCTCTTGGGAAAGACATACCTACTATAGTGAGGGAGGTCCCTTTTCAACTACTATATCTTGTTTGTCTGCATTGGCCTTTTTTATTTACTTTGGTGTGCTCTTTGATTATTAGTTGGCCTTATGATTTTGTATTACGTAGTGAGTTTTCATTTCTATGGTTGGTGGAGCCCCCATGACTCCCTCAGTTGGCGCTACCCAGCCCATGGTCTTTGTTGATTCAATGGGGACCAATCCTTTTGTATTTCTGAGTGGTATGTTGAATCATGATACTCAGCCAATACCTTGGGCCTCTAATCATTTTTCTCTTGGTATGCCAAACATGTCTTCGCACTTGCCATTCGCTGTCTCATCTTCTTATGTGAATCCTAGTTTTGTGTCTGGGTGCATGATGCCTCCTTTTTCTCCCTTTTCATTTGGTGGGGGTCATATCCCTCAACCAACTCCCATTGCGGGAGCTTGACATCCCCCTTCCTCTCGACCCAATTCTAGCTTCGGTTTTCAAGGATCGAGTGTTGAAATGGGCAGTCCTTCTACTTATTACATCCCATCTATTTATCCTTCTTACGCTATGTCAGTTCCTACAAACTTTTTTCTCATGGCAGACCTCCTTTTGTCCTCTGGTGTTCCATCTAGGGGGAATCATTTTTATAGTATGTAAAACCCCCTTCATGGAATTCGTTCATCTTGAGGCAACATATATCCTCACCTGAGTAACCCTTGTCATGTCGCTTTCTATTTTCAAGTGGTTTCCTCGACGATGATGCCCTTACAACCCTTTATGAATCAGTTTGGAGGAGGATACCATCTTGCTGGACAGGGACATGGTGTATACCAAAACCCTTCCCGGCCCGCAATCTCTCAAAATCAGTCTTTCTGGAACCTTGGTCTCAGATTCCACAACCAGTCGCTGCAAGTCATGTTGAAAACACAAGTCTAGTCACTGTGATTCATACTGACATTATATCACCAACCTTTGCTAGTCATGTTTTAGATAGGTCAACAACCTATGCAATTCATGTTGAATACCAACAACCATCCATTGCAAGTCATGTTGGGGGCATAAGTCCAGTCACTACAAGTCATACTGGCATTATATCACCAACCTCTGCTAGTCATGTTGGAGATAGGTCAACAACCTCTGCAAGTCACGTTGAAGACCAACAACCAGTTGTTGCAAGTCATGTTGGGGGCACCACTCTAGTCATTGCTAGTCACATTGCACATACATCACCAACCTCTGTTATTCATGTTGGGGATTCACTACTGACCTTTGCTAGTCATGTTGGAGGTTCTTCAACAACCTCTGCAAGTCATGCTAGGAGCACATCACCAGCCACTGTAAGTCATGCTTGGGGGATTCATATGATTGAGAAGCCTAGATGTATAAGACACAAGCCCAAATTCCTTTGTATACTTTTCAAAGGAGATCACCTTACGTGTTTTAGCCCTGCTACTGTGGTGGTACAAGAAGCGTGGTTATTATCTCGGGGGCCTTTGGGTTATGATTCGTCTTTAGTTTCCCAAACTTCTAATACTTCTTTGGTTGATACATTGGTCGTGTCGATGCAATCTTTGGTCAACACCACTCTTCTTTTGGGGGGTGATGCGTCTCTTGACCTGTTTGTCTCGCATCATGTTCAACCAATGGTCATTTCAATGCAATATTCGGCCAACATCACTCTTGTATTGGGGAGTGATGCATCTATTGATCATGTTGTCTCACATCCTTTTCAACCAATGGTTGAATAAGTGCTTGTGGCGATGCAATATTCGACCAATCCCACTCTTCTTTTGGGGAGTGATGTGTCTTTTGACCATGTCCTTAGCATTTCTAGTTATGTACCTTCTAAACAAAGGAGCATTCCACTCTCTTTGAGTACACTCCCTCCAAGTCCTAAGGTGGTTTCATTTAATTGGAATGATCTTGTAGAGCCTCACCTTCCTTCTTCTAGACCCTTTTGGATAAAGGTCATTCTTCAATATATTGTAGATAAAGTATCCTCTGCAAGTATTTTATCCTCCTCAGCTTGGAAAATTTTGGGTTCTCCCAAGCTTATGTCAACTACCAGTGTGTTGCCAGATTCCGATAAGAGTATTGCATGGGAGTCTTGGTGATCCAGGATCATTTCATCGAGTGACTTATAAAAAATTGCATTAAATAAGCATAAATTAAAGTGCACCATTAGAGAATGAAAGCTCAATAATGAAGAGACATAAGCATCAAATAAATAAATAAAAACTTGATAACGAAGTTTGTCCTTGGTGGACTACGTCTCTGGGTCCTCCTCTCAAATGGGTAGGCTTTTTCATTAACTCAACAAAAGAATTTGGCAAAATACATAAGTATACCTCATTCTGAAATCAAGCTACATAAATAATGCTCAGATCAGAAAACAGACGGCACCACTGAATTCGTGGCGTCGAATTATCCAAAAATGATTGTCTCCAAGCCTCGATCTGACTCTAGCACTCCCAGGCCCAATAATAAATTTGTCTCGGTTTATGTGCCCCTGTACAACCTGCAATTAATGACTGTATTGCCTCGAAATGCATGCCCACGGTCATACCACATGCACACCTCCTCTCCAGGGCTCGGTGGACTGATAACTTAAGTAAAATCCACAGCGATCATTACAAATCATGGGTCGTTGGCCCATTGGTTTGGGCGTGAATGTTAAGGTATAGTGTGGGGAGGAGGTCCCAGGGTCAAACCAGCGAGCCTCCCCTTTTTGGTTTGGTTTGTTGTAATATATATAAATATAAACAAAGTTGCTTCGCCAACTTTGGCGATGGCGCTATTCAGGATCCCAACGATTAGAACATGGTCGGATTCGGCGCGGTCCGCCAGATTTGGCGGACCCGCCAATCCCTTTTTTTTTCAAAATTTGGATACGAGTTATCATTGTGATTTTGTCGCTTGCCACGTGGAAGCTCTTGATTGGGCCACGTCGCATCCTCCCATTCAACCATGCCATCCCCTAACATGTCATTTCCATGTCATCATGCCATGTCACTATGCCACATTATCTGTACGGACTGTACAAACTGCCATGTGGCACAATCCTATTGGTCCACAGATCGATCTGAAAGTGCCAAAACTGGGTGACACGTGGCAGCCTCTGGTGCTTCCACATCACCATCCTGACATCATCATGACACGTGTCACCTTCTTCTCCTGCCATGTGTGTTGTATGGATGTTGACATCATTCGTACGGATGTTGACGTCAGCAATACAGATGTTGACTCATCGCCTCCTGACTAGGCTAGGTTGACCAAACTTTGACCGCAAATATATTTCGATCCGTAACTCCATTTGACAAGCCATTTGCATCGTTAGAAAGATTGCGATGCACTCTTCGTGATAATATTATTTTCATTGAGTTTTGGGAACTTTGGATTTTTTCCCTTTTTGTGTCTGTTGAGGCCATTTTGGGCGTATTGAGTTACCTCTATGAGTTTTGAGTTGTTCTTAGCCTTCTTTGGATCCTTTTTGGATCACGCCTTCCCACTAAGATATTTTTTTACCACCAAAAGCTTTCATCAATCAACAGATAAGTGAGGGAAGATTACCCTCACTTTGTCCTTCTCTATCCACTTTGCCTTGCTTGGATGTGTGCCCTTTAATCCTACTCGAAGATAATCAACATCACCCCTACGTGAAGTCCTCCCCCTTCTATCCAGGATGATATCTTCCTATAACTCATCCAAGTACTCGGGAGAAAACTCATCAACCAAAGGTATTGAAACTTTCTCATCTTTATACATGATCATGGGAGGCTCAAAAAGTTTCAAGTTCTTTCTGTTCACAACTAAGTAAATCTGCATTTAAGGTGGAAGATCCAGACGAAAAGCATTGGTACCACTTTTCTCCAATATAGTGAAGGGTCCATAACTAATGGGCTTGAGTTTCTTTCCTTCACCCTTCAATCTCTCCTTGCTGATGTGAAGCCATACCCAGTCTCCAACCTGGAACTGATGATCAACCATGTGCTTGTCATGCCAAGCTTTATACTGTGCTTGACTTTTATCCAATTGTTCCCTGACTACCTAGTGCACCTGTTGGATCCTTTGGATGAACTTTTGGGCTCTATCCTTTGTTATTTATTCATTTACATCGATATCTCTCCCATACATCAAGTCCAAAGGAACCTTGGGTAGGTACCTGAAACATGTCTCAAAAGGTGAACTCTAAGTGGAGGAATGCAAGGCTCGGTTGTAAGCATGGTGTACATAGGGTATCTTTTCATCTCATAACCTGGGATGCTTGTTGCAATAGCCTCGAAGCAAAAGTACCATTGTTCTGTTTACCACCTCTGTCTGTCCGTCGGTCTATGGATGAAAAGCAATTATCCTCTTCAATTTGGTGTACATCATTCTCCACAAGCTTGTCCAAAAGTCCCCAATGAATCGAGTATCTCAATTCGAGATAATGGATGTAGGTAACCCAAAGTGAACCCAAACATACTGAAAGAAGAGATTAGCAGTCTGCTCAGCAGTGATCTGCTTTTTACATGGCATCAAGATACATACAAATATTCATGACCCCCTTTGGTCATTGGTAAACCCCCTACAAAATACATGGATATACTTTCCCATGGATGGGATGGAACAGGAAGTGGTGAGTATAGCCCTAGTTTTCTATTAGTGGGCTTACAAGTAGAACACGTCACACACCCATTTACATATTTAGTTACAATTGATTTCCTTTGAGGACAGTAACAAAACCTCTGCAAATGATCCGTAGTTTTTCCTCCCCCAAAATTCCCAGACACAAGAGAAGTGTGAGCTTCTTGTATTACATGGACTCGTTCACTTGTAGGAATACATAGCTTTCCAAGATGGTAGAGTAGTTTTCCATGCAGAAAATAGTTATCTACCTGTGCACCATGGGTTAGCTTCTCATATACTCCTTTAAAATCTTCATCAATGGCATATTTCTCTACATAGCTATCATGAGATAAATAAGTATTCTTCAAAATAGTAGAAGGAACAATAGGAGGTCTAGAAAGCATATTGGATACCTTGTTACTTGTACCCTTTGTGTACTTGATTACCAAATGAAATTGTTGTAGAAAACCCATCCATCTGTAGTGTCAAGATTGTTGCAGTTTGGTCTGTTCTTGGAGATACTATAAGGGTTGGTGATCTATATGTATGATTGTTTCCTTCCCTAACAGGTAGTGCTTCCATTTCTTTAGGCTTTGAACTAATGCATAAAACTCTTTATCATATGTAGGATAGTTAGCAACAGCTTGGTTAAAAGTTCCAGAGTGGTAACAGATAGGATTACGATATTGCATAAATATTGCACCCATGGTGTATCCGTTGGCATCTGTCTCGATCTCAAAAGGTTGTTGCAGATTCAACAATGCTAATATTGGTGTGGTATTGATCTTCTCCTTCAAAATGTTGAAAGATTTTTGTTGCTTTCCTTCCCACTGAAAAGTTTTCTTCACACTAGTTAAGGCATGCAAAGGATCTACTATAAAGGAGAAGTTTGAAATGAACCTCCTCCAATACTGGACTGCACCGAAGAAGCTTTGAACCTCGGTTACACTTTTTGGCTCAAGCCAATTTACAATTACATCAATTTTGGAAGGATCAATTTTTAATTGTGATCCTCCTACAATATGACCTAAGTACACAAGTGCAATCTTGCCAAATTCACATTTAGACAATTTTACATACAACTTTTCCCTTTGCAAAGTATCTAATACTTGATTTACATGTCTCACTTGTTCATCCCAAGTCCCGCTAAAAATAAGAATGTCGTCTAAATATACAATCACAAATTCATCTAGGAAAGGCCTGAATACATCATTCATCACATGCATGAAAGTTGTTGAAGCATTACAAAGCCCAAACAACATAACTAACCACTCAAACAATCCATGTTTGGTTTTAAAGGCAGTTTTCCATGCATCTTGTTCTGCAACCCTGATTTGATGGTATCCACTACACAAATATAACTTAGTGAAATAAACAACATTCTTTAACTGATCAAGTAAATCATCTATAGGAGGAAGAGGGTATCGATATTTCATGGTGATTTTATTTAAGGCCCGACAATCGACACACATCTACCATGTGCCATCTTTCTTTTGTCACCATAATGATTAGAGAACCACAAGAAGATGAACTGGGCATGATGACCCCTTGATCCAATAATCCATGTACCTGCTTCTTGATCTCTGTCATCTCCACAACTAACACCCTGTACATGCCCACATTAGGAAGAGGAGAATCCTTCTAAAGATGTATTTCATGTTGGATTTCCTTCTTAGAAGGTAATCCATCTGGTTCTTGAAAAATATCATCATACTTAGAAACAATATCAATTAATTCATTTTTATGGGAAGCATCACATCCTTGGAAAGCGTCGGATGTCCTAACATCTTTCTCTCTTACGACTATGCGTACATATCTCTTGTTAGTGTTTATGAGTCTTTTCATTTTCCCTGCACTAACAACTGTTGTATTTACCCTCGTGATGTGAGCTCTAACAACATATTCCACTCCCCCCTTAGTAAGGTGGTATTTTTTCTCATGACGAAAGAAGATTGCTTTTCTATCATAAAGATAAGGACTTCCCAACACTATGCCACATTATATCAAGTGGTACAACATCCAAATCCACTTCATCAATCAACTTTGAAGAAATAGAAAACCTAACCCTGCATTGTTTGTGGACATTAAATTTTGCTTTATCACATACCCAACCAAGAGGATAAGGCTTAGGATGTGGTTTCATTTCAAGACCCATCTTCTTGACAAGTGCTTCAGATATTAAGTTTACTTGGGAACCCGGATCAAATAATGTATTTATCTTAGTGTGTTTAGATACAACTCTTATATGAAATAATCCATCCTTCTTTCGTTCATCATCATGAGATTCATTATTGGAACTTGAACTAGCATGCATGGAATATTTACCTTGTACTCCAACCACTGTGATATTTCCTTCATCTCCTGAATCGGAACCAATATCTTGTTGCACTGTAGCAATGGTTTTTGTCTTCCCCTTTCCACCGAACTATTTCGGTCTCTTTTCTAGATGCAATTTCCAACAGTGTTCATCATCGTGATCGCTTTTCTTGCAATGAGTGCAAGATGGCTTTCCTCCTTCTCTCGTCACTGTGGCGGTCTTCTTGTCCTTCCTTTTAAACTTCTTAAAAGGTTTATGTGGGTGATTGGAAGGCTTCTTCGTGGGATCTTCTTGAACATGCTTTCCTCTGTTCTCAAGGTGAGTGGCTTACACACAAACTTCGTCAAGACTAGTGGGGTTAAACAAGAGAAAAGTATGACGAATATAACTGTGAAGTGTGCCAATATACTTCATTAAAGTTTCACAACAATCCAAAGGAAATTTTAATGCAAGAGCTTTCTTCCTAAATTCTTCTATGAAACTTTGTACAGTTTGACCTTTGTTTTTCCTTAAAGTTTTCCATTCCATCATTGCTTTATGTAAATACCCTAATGGCTAAATTTCCTTCCTTATCATTGATTTAAATTATGACCATGAGGAAAGAAGATTACCACACTTACTTATGTCATGAAGCTTTCTCTCCCACCATATGAGAGCGGTGCCTTCCAACCAAAGAGAAGCCAGTTTCACTTTAACTTCCTCTTCATCAATATGTTGAACACGACAATATAATTCAACCTGTCCGATCCAATTATCTATCTTTTCAGGATTACCATCTCCATTAAACATAGGTAAAGCAAATTTTACATCAAGCTTTAATAATGGTTTCTTAAAAGAGGCTTTATGGCTAGAATGATGAGAATGCTCAGAGGAAGAAGAACTAGAACTTGAAGGTGAAGATGGAGGCTCAAGAGGATCTCCTCCAGCTCCTTGGTTTACTGAAGCATCATCATCAACATGTGATTCCTTTTTCTTCCCTTTCTTCTTCATCCTCTTCTCATAATCTCCATACATTCGTTCAACCATTTCTGACATGTGATAAAAGACCATATGAAAGTTTTTCTCTTGTTCATCACGCTTGTCTTCTTCTGCCATTTTCTTATTTCGGGATGCACGACCAACTTTGGGATTGAAAGTCTTAAGAGTTCCTTCACCATGTTTATGCTTGGCCCTAGTAAGCATTCAGACTCAACAATTCAAGTCAAAGATGACTGCTCTGATACCAACATGATCCAGGATCTTTTCATCGAGTGACTTATAAAGAATTGCATTAAATGAGCACAAATTAAAGTGAAACATTAAATAAGGAAAGCTCAATAATGAAGAGACAAAAGCATCAAATATGAACACAAAAACTTGATAACGGAGTTCGTCCCTGGTGGACTACGTCTATGGGTCCTAATCTCAAATGGGTAGGATTTTTCATTAACTCGGCAAAAGAATTTGGCAAAATACATAAGTATACATCATTATGAAATCAAGCTATAGAAATAATGCTCAGATCAAAAAGCAGACAACACCATTGAATTCGTGGCATCGAATTACCCAAAAATGATTGTCTCTAGGCCTCAATCCGACTCTTTCACTCCCAGACCCAAGAATAAATTTGTCTCGGTTTTCGTGCCCCTATGCAACCTACAATTAATGATTGTACTACCTCAAAATGCGTACCATGGTCGTACCACATGTGTGCCTGCCATCCAGGGCTCGGTGGACTCAACACTTAAGTAAAATCTGCGGCAATCATTACAAAGCATGGATCGTTGTCCCGTTGGTTTGGGCATGAATGTTAAGGCATCGTGTGGGGAGGAGGTCTCGCGTTCAAACCCGCGGGCCTCCACCTTTTGATTTGGTTTTTTGTAATATATATAAATATAAACAAAGTTGTTCTACCAACTTTGGCGGTGGCACTGTCCAGGATCCCAACGATTAGAACGTGGTCGGATTTGGCGTGGTCCACCAGATTTGGCGGACTCGCCAATCCTTACTTTTTTTTCAAAATTTGGATACAGGCTGTCATTGTTCTTTTGTCGCCTGCCATGTGGCAACCCCTGATTGGGCCACTTGGAAGCCTCCCATTCGTCCATGCCATCCCTTCCATGTTAGTGCCACATCATCATGCCACGTCATATGTACAAACCGTATGGACTACCACGTGGCGCAATCCTATAGGTCCAAGGATCAATCCGAAAGTGTCAAAGTTGGGTGACACATGGAAACCTCTGGTCCTGCCACGTCACCATGTCGTTGTCAGCATGACAAGTGTTACCTTCTTCTCCTGCCACATGTGTTTTATGGATGTTGATATCATCTGTACGGATGTTGACGTCAGCAGTACAGATGTTGACTCATCCCCTTCTGATTGGGCTAGGTTGACCAAACTTTAACCACGAGTATCTTTTGATCTGTAACTTAGTTTGACGATTCGTTTGCGTCGTTAGAAATCTTGCGATGCACTCTTCACGATTATGTCATTTTCACTGAGTTTTGAGAACTTTGAATTTTTACCCTTTCTCTGTCTACTGAGGCCATTCTGAGTGTCCTGAGTTGCCTCTGTATGTTCTGAGTTGTTCTTAGCCTTCTCTGGATCCTTTTTGGATCACTTGGCCTCCCCCATGATATGCTACTTAGAACAGCATCCCCGAGTCTTTTTTAAGTTGTTTTCCGACTCTCTCAAAAGTGAAAAGATTGTCGAGTGAACTTGTCTCTTTCACACTCGTTAAATGGCTTTGAAAGGACATCTATTTGGTGTAAGTTTAACCATTTTTTGGACCAAGTAGACTAATTTCGAAAAAGGAACACTCTAGTCAACATTGGCTAGAAGAGTTCTCGTGGGTATTGTTTTATACTTTTTGGGGCCTAGGGGACTAAATTTATGAAAAAGGACATTCTTTGGAGTTAAGTTGTAATTGTATTCCATTATCTTGCTTGCAGTATTGAACCTATTGTCGGTTCCCTCTTTCTCTCTATAAGCCTCTTACCTCAATAATTTGCATCACTAGCCAAGCAAATCCTTGTTTATATCCTTTGCAACTTGACACCCTGTACCCTAAGAGGAAACATTCCCACAAGTGTCCATGCCCCGCATGCACTTCCTTGCATTGAGCATAGGTATGTTACACTATTTAGACCTAGTTGCTTACTTGCGACACTCATTTCCTCTCTTGTATCATAACATTCATTTACCTATGAAAAAAAAAACGGGTGAGAAAGGAATATTATCTTATATCGACAACAGTTGTGTCACCTTTGAACATAGCACAAACGTTCTAGTCCACTTGTCATCCAAATTTTTGGTTTAGCGTGACCTTAGGAAGTTGACCTTGTTACTTAGAGTTTACTCCTCTGACTGGTTATTCTTTCAGTCCCTATGGAGAGTTTTATTTATGCCTCCTGCATCAAAAAGTTTCATCATCAAGTCTATGCTGCCAGAGTCCTCCATATGTCTCATGCTCTTGTTCAAAGGAATTCTATAAGATTGTGTCGTCCATTTCTCATAACTCTTGACTTTGCATGTCAGTCATACCCTCAATGTGTCTCAGAGTTACAAGAAGTTGTAGTCCTACCATGCACCCTGGTCCTACTTTCATTATGGGTAGGAAACCTTGAACCCAACAATCGACATCTCCTCATTGGTCATTGACTCGGGGGTTTCCCTTGTGTTCAACGGCAAGAAATATATTCACACATTGGGATTCATGCAGTGTCTTTGATGCCATTAGCCTTATTGCTGGTTTCCTCACCTTTGTCAGCAGTCTTACTTATTGGTTGTTATTCAAAGCATCTTATTCATGCACTACTTGCATCTGGTGCATTCGAAAGACGCACATGGTCATTGGTTCATGAACATCCTCTTCGTCCGAGTTCCTCCAAATCATCAAGCTAATTTTTTGTACCTTGTTCTGACTGGTGAGAGATGCCTTAATGCTCTCTTTCAACGGGTCTCCTTCCATCGAATTCAACTCATCTATTCTGGAAACGAGGCCTAGATTCATATGAGTACCTAGAGGCTTGCAGTCATCAATGGCAGGTTCTCCCACCATCGACAGTTGGGAATACATCAATGTCTCCTAATCGATGGATTCTTCAAGTGTTTTACTTCAACACCTTTATTCACTTTTGTAAGAATGTACTCGGTGCCTTGATACCTACTTTCATTATCGATAGGTTGTCTCGAGTTTGTTAACGACATACCTTAATGATCGGTAATCAAATGAAGTCTCATTGTGTTCGACATCAACTCCTCTATTCACATGATGTAGACTTGCACCTTTGGCGGATAGTGTAGAAGAAATCAATTTACAATAGCATCTTTCCTAAGTTGTTTCTATCGTTCATTGGACCAGTACCTATATGACTTCATTGATCATGGGAGATCAGATTGTATTCCATTGTATACATATATCTTCAAATTGAATTTGATATTTGTTTCCACTGGGCCTTGTTCGTGACTATGATAGTCGATGGCATGTGTCTACTTTGTATTTCCTATTCATGGCCATCAACAACTATTTAGTATATTTCCACATGGATCTGCAGTGTAATTCAAATTGGCATCCATGTGTACAAAGTCATCATGGATTGTAATATTCTCATTAACTAGTTGCTCCAGCTGAGTCTCCATTACTCCACTTCTAGGAATTATAATGTATTTCAGCCATCTCAGATACTCCTCTGACCTCACACATTAGGGGGAATATGTTATAGCTATTTTTTTCTCACCCCATGCAACTTGCTTAGATGGCCTTTCCATTTCTCTATGCATACTTGAAGTCCCCTTTTGTACTTCCTAGAGCCAAAAAATCATATTTTTCTGCATATATGTGCCCTACCAGTTAGACAACATGCGTATACGCAGGTTGCACCACTACATCCCGCGTACATCGAGTTTGGTGCTCAAAATTAAAAAATTGTGTCGGGTTTCCATGTCACGTCATGGGATCCATGATCCTTGACCTTCCATATACTAGAAACGTTCTAACTCAACCCTTCAGTTCCATTCGAAGGCTATAAATTGAGCCATATCCAAGCCGTGGAAGATGAGAGAATTCAACTTTTGAGAGCAAAGATACTCTGGAGAAATTTTCACTTCGCATTGAGTCTGCATCCCTTTATCCTTTGAAGTTTGAACACATTGTTCAGCCCCCAAGCTATTCCTTCTTTGATGTTCAACCTCATTGTCTCCTTTATATGAGCTTGCCTTTGGTGGAGAATTGAAGTGGTGGAGGCCCAGCTTGAAGGGACTTAGTTTCTCGGTTTCGAGACGTGCTGACACGGAAGTTTGTCACTTGTATACTTATGTTGATTATTTTAATAGAAATACTCTTTTCTCGTCCAATTGTTATCTTGCAAATATTTGAATTATTATTCTATGGGCGTATTTGTCATGTATGTTAATGGATTATGTTATTTTATATGCTAACATTATATATTATCACCATATTCTTGTGTATCTTGGTTGTTGAGGACAAGTTGCAGGTATAAAGTTTTGAGTTGCGTGCTCAACGGTGGTCTTCATCGAACGTCCGAACGAGGTAGGCTCTTTATCTTGTCATGCTAGCATTTTCATTTATATATCATACTTGGGATTAGAGTTGATTTATGCAGTCATTCCATCTATTGTGGTTTACCCCATGCCATAGAGTGATTTTCCTCATAACAACGGGTCATGTGGTGGTTTTCTAGTCTTGTTCATGGCCCATGAGCCAATATAGAAGCTTCATTTATAACATAATTCCCTCGTTTTCCTTCTCCTACAATGGTCAATTCTCTAAGACCCGCCCCTCATTTTAAAAACCTCCTAAGAGTGCCTAAGAGCTTCATTTAGGGTCCCAAGTCCTTTGAATTCCTACCCATACCATGATAAAGTCCCCCAAATCATCCCTTGAGTGCAAAACTCCTAATGACACTCATCTCCCACTCAGAGGCCCAAAATCCTATTTATAGAGCTCAAGTGGTGGTTCAAGGCCTTGTTCCTAGCCCATAAGACTTAGAAGATTCCAGAGGGCATAAGCTCCTTGTTTTCCTCACCATGGTTAAGAGCTTAAGATCCCTACATGGTGCACAAAACCTCCATTATGGCACTAGTATCCCACTAAAAGACCGTATATTCTCTCTATAGGGCATATATGGCAGCTCATGGTTTCATTATGGAGTAAAAGGTTCATAAAAGAAGCATTTTTAAGGGCGTAATCCCAATATTAAATGTGACATTTAATTTTAAATGGTTGCATAACAAAGTACAACCTTTAAAAGTGTATCTTATTTGTCAAAAGATTTTTTTTTATTTATTTTTAAATAAAAATAAAGACATATTTTTAAACACAACAAAAGTTTATAACAACAAAGTTGTAGATCACTTCAAGATCTTTGCAATTATCTAAAGAGCAACAAAAATGGATGTTGGGAAAAAAAAGTTGTGATAAAATTGCAAATATTTGTTTTCATTTTAAAAGATTTATTTTTATATTATTTTGAAAACAAGAAAATACATATCAAGAAACATAGAAACTTAGTAACATAAAAGTTGTATATCTCTTCAATATATTTCCTATGTAAATAAATAATGTCAAAAATGGATGTTGGGATAAAATATTATAGACAAATTACAAAATTACTCTTGATATATTTTAGGGGTGGAAACTTCTTATATAATTTTTATATATTTTTGTTAAAAATAAGGTGTTCCCATTATTAATGTATGCACATTTCTAAAGTGCATGAATGTTTATTTTTAATTCTTATTTGGCAAACTTCAGAGTAGTTTGCATGGTAGTTCAAAAGGCATTAAGGGTATTTTAAAAGGAACATGTACACATTTTGAATAACATGTACATTTTCATGCGAGAGCATGTTCCCAAATTGCCAATTGCCAATTTTTTAACCATCAACTTCATACAAGATCCCTTTTGTTTGTTCCATAAACCACTTCATGATGTTTTCGTAAGTTAAGATTGATTATTGCAAGGTAACAAAACAAAGGTATCAACATGATTGTTCGAGAAAGAACACCAACATCATATGGCCTAGAAGATGTTTTTAAGACTCGTGATCCATGCATAGGATCCCAAAGAGCCTTGCATGCCCTCTAAAGAGAATATTTGGTAATGAGTATAATAATAGTGATGTTATAATGTTTTTAGTTGCATAAAAGGGTATTAGGGACTCTAGACATGGCATAAGGAGGAACACCAATATAGTGCCTAAAATATGATTTCATGTCTCATGGGCCTTATATATGGTCCCAAATCCACATAGGCCCTATAAAGAGAACATTTATCCCATGGATATGATATGTGCACCATTATGAGGTTTTCTACAGAGGATGAAAACAGATGTATTTGGGCATGAAGCGGGGTTATAGAATTCATGGGCCATCATGCATCAAGTTTGAAACCAACACATGGGACATTTATAATGAACCTTTGCAATTATAAGTCTTGCACACTAGGGATTGTATTAGGGCCTAATATGACCCACATGTGAAAATTAATGTCTTTGCCCTTACATTCGATGCTTTGTGGGTTATTCATGATGCAAAGGGTGCTATAATATCAAATAGGCTCACAAAGGAAATATGGAAAGCATCACTTAGTTAAGGATCTCTTAGGATTAATTGTGGAGGACACATGATAGTTGTATATTAGTTATTTGATAAGACATGTGTATTAATAAAATGATTTTCATTACAAGATTACAAAAAATATGAGAATGACTATTAATAATTTTAGAATCTACATAGAACACTAATGTCGTAGGATGCATGAACATTGTGTAAAATTTAAAATTTTAGGAGGGAAAGTATCATATGTCCATGTTATTTAATGAGTTTATGTAAAATTTTATTTTGTCCAAAAAACATGGTGGTGGTTGGGATTGCATAAACCAATTAATTAAATTCATCATTTCCAAATCATGTGTCACTGTGTTTCATTTTGACAATATTTTTAAATAGTTTACATAACTCATATTTGATGAAAATTGCATGCATTTATAGATCTATTTCTATGGATTCAAATATATATTATTTTTATATAAATGTAATTATTTGATTAATTGCATGCATTTATAGCTATATTTTTATTAGTTCCAAATATATATATAAAAAATTATAAAAATGTTATTGTTTCCTATTATTTTAATATTTTTCATGTAACATGTATCATAATTTAAAAATACATGTCTATGTTTTTGCAATAAAATTTTAACACAACCATTTTTTAAAAATTGACATTTTCACGAACAAACTAAAAAAACATATTGATTCTATTAACACCTTTATTATTATTTTTTATTATTAATATAAAGTGAGGTGCATTTTATAGTCTAATATGACACTTGGCATAAGTCATCTCAATATAATATGTGATAAAAACAAGAGCATCCCAATATGGAAGATATATGTACCATCACTACTCATAAATATAACAATTATAAATGTAATTATGAACAATCATTATAATGTTATCAATAAAATAAATGAGATAATAACATTTCATAAAAGTAATTTTTCTTTTGTAAACATGTTTAATCAACATATTGTATCTTGCTAAAAATTAAACAATTCACCTTGAAGAAGAATTTAACATTATATGGCAATAATAGTCATAAGTTTTCGCAATTACAATCCAAAGTAAGCGATTTTATAAAACTAAAGTTAAACATTATATAGTAACTCTAAATTCTAATGAGTGATACATCTTAAATTTAATTTAAAAATAGAGAAACCATTATCATACTTACTATTCACTTTATAAATCAAACAACAACATCAACATGATTTGAAAAAACACAATATACATGTGTGTTATACTGTTTATAGCACACTGGTGCGATTAAAAGCACACCAGAGCGGTTAATGTTACATAAAAATGCATCGAGAAACAATTTAATCGACAAAGTACATATGCAAACTTCCACAATTAAAGTTTTACAGAGGTTGTGCTTTGTGGAGGCAATCACTCTTCGGTGCCTCTTATAATTTAGTGCATGGACTGAATCCTCTGTCACTTCCTCAATGCTTTGCCTTACATCTCCTCCTCCACGAGCCACTCAAATTTCTCCAAGATATCGTCCTCGTCATTCCTATAGCCATAATATGAGATGGCATCAATTCACTTGTAAATCACATACCTACACCCCCTCTTCTTTGCCTCGAGGGGAATTATCAAAAAACTCTTTTAGGATGGGGACGAATTTCATAGCCCCGAAGTATCTGTAACCAAGGCCCTTGCTAGTGGCACCATGCACACCAACTTTGTTCCCTTCCAAGTTCGTTATCTTGGCCCTTACTTTGGCATAATTAGGACTATCAAGCTCTACAATTGGAGCTTCCCAGTGCCCCTTTGCCATGTTCAACAAGAAAGGACCCTAGTGGATGCCTTACCTTGTAACACTATGTCAATATCAAGAATGACCTAAGCTCCATATTGTATATTTAATACAAGTTAAGAAGCACATTTGGAAAAACAATCGATGATCCATAAGCTTTGTCATCATGTCTTATCATTGAATATCAAGCATTTCCTTGGCCTTGGCTTACTCGTCCATGAGATACACAACTATGTACTTACTAAGAAGCTCATCATGTTTCTTCTTCTCCACAACCATGTGCTCGATCACTTTCTCATCCAGAAGGGGCACATGGGAAACAAACTCTCACTCTTTTTGTTGTTCATTTCCCTTGTCCTAATCTCCCATTTATTCCGCCACATTCTCATATTCCTCTAATAGGACTAGATTAATGACAACAACTCCCCCGCTCTTGATCATAAACCTGGCTTGCTTCTAGATAGACTCAATTCTTTTCCACTCCCTCAATTCTCTAGCCCGCATCTCCTCTTCTGTGAGTGGCTCGAATTTCTCCAAGATATTGTTCTCGTCATCCCTATCGCTATAATAACTGGCATCAATTTTTCTGTAAATCACATACCTAGACCTCCTATTCTTCGCCTTGGGGGGATTATTTAATATCTCTTTGACGTCGAGAAGGAATTTCCCAATTGCACTTGTACAATTGATTGTTGGAAGATGGCATGCTACAATCTTCCAGCAACCAATTGTACAAGTGCGGTTGGAAATTTTTTCCCTGGTGTCAAAGAGATATTCGATAAGCATAGTGAGGTGAAGAAGAGGAGGTCTATGTATAGAAATCTAAAAGAAAATCAATGCCAGTTATTATGGTGACAAGGATGACGAGAAAGATATCTTGGAGAAAGTCGAGTGATGCAAAGAGGAGGAGATCTAGGCCAAAGCATTGATGGAGTGGTAAAGGGTCGAGTTTATCTAGAGGTAGTCTAGGTTGACGATAAAGAGTGGGGACATCGTTGCAATTAATCCAATCCCATTCGAGGAAGATGAGGATGTGGTGGAAGAAAATGGAGAGCAGGACAAGGGAAACCAACAACATAGAGAGCAAGAGTTTGTTGCCTATGTTTCCCTTCTGCATGAGAAAGTGATCGAGTGCATGGCTGTGGAGAAGAAGAAACATGATGATCTTCTTAGTAAGTACATGGGTGAGGATCTTGTGGAGGAGTAGGTTGAGGCCAAGGCAATGCTTAATATTTAGCGATAAGGCATGCTAACATAGCTTATGGATCATCAGTTGATTTTCCAAATGTGCTTCTCAACTTCTATTAAATATATAATACGGAGCTTAGGTCATTCTTGAGGCTAACAAAATGTTATAATTAAGACATCCACCAAGGTCCTTTATTGTTGAACAAGGAAAAGAGGCACTGGAAGCTCCAATCATAGAGCTTGGTATTCCTAAGTATGCCAAAGTAGAGGCCTTTGTTATCAGACTAATCAGTAGGTGCAGACACTAACTGATCTCCCTAGATCCACCTAGATCTAGAACAAAACACACCAGAACATGACACTTTCCTTAAGTTTTAAATATTGAATTTACTAACCAAAGAGGGATGGGTGACATACCATTTAAATGTCGCTTCCTCTCGCCATCGCCATCCTAGCTTCGTTCCAATGCTCATACAATGATGATCCCGCAAAAGAACACAACCATCCAAAGTGATAGCAATAGCATAAACTCAATATAAACCTATGTATGTGATCAAGGAATCATACAATAAAACACAACAAGCTTTATAGGAAAGAATCATAATAATGTATCATATTAAATGTGAAAGAGAGATTACAACCATGGCCTTGATGTCGTAAGGTCCCTTCCAACTATCTTTCATTCCGCACACACTTTCACTCCAAGGATTCTGAGACCATGGATCTGATAGCTACTCACAATCTATCTTGACAAAGAAAATCTCAAAGCCACTCCAACCAAAGCTAAGCTAAGCTAACTTTATCCATGATAAATCCTCTCCTTTTATAAGTTGAAGAGGATAAGGTGAGGAGGTTAGGATGATCCCACTAAATCATGAAAGCAAGTAAGATCCAAACCATTCAGATGCCACCTCACCATAGAAGTTTCTCCTTCTAGAAGATTCGATAAAACGCTTGTTTTTCCCACGTGTAGGCATTCTCGCACCCTGCCTATAGAGCAACCTGTGAACATCTCGCACCCTAGCTATGGTGCAACCTGCGAGAATCAGGCACTCTCACACCTTGCCTATATAGCAACCAGGGAACTTCCTTTTTTACAGGGTTTTTACAAGGGAAAATGCAACTTCTTTTCTCAGGAAAATTTCTTCTCCCTTCTCTCTTCAGGAACTCAGGCCATTGAACCCTCTGAAGGAAACATATAGGTTTACATAATTAATGGTCATAGGGATGACGAAAATAATGTGTAACAGATAGCCCCCCAAAGTATGAAGTTAGAACAGAGTGATAGCTGAAATACTTTGTCAAGTGTGTGTAGGGAACAAGAAACAGTCGGTCGAAAACCTGCCAACAAACAAGGAAATATAGTACAATAATATATCATCACTGAGGTAGGCATTCCCATACTCAGAATACAAATGACTCAAATAATAAATGCCGACATGCAAAGATCCATGACAAGTAAGACAGGTCATGGCCACCAAACATACACTGTGGATCCATGCCAATATGACTCAAATCTGAACATAGCCACCAAAAATACACTGTGGATCTATGTGTTAAAGACTCAAATTTGAACATAGCCACTAGAAATACAATGTGGATCTATGCAACAATACAAACTGAATATACTCCAACGCAACCTGGATCTGCCAAAAAAATCCAGGGTCTTCATCTCCACCACTCTATAGTACGAATCTAACCATGTGAATACATGTTCTGAAGTCGAACATGGAAGAAACCACTTGATTACCGGTCATTAGTGTATACTGTTAACAAGTGAGAGGAAAATCACCATTAATGTCAATGATTCCCAAGGTACTCTGGTACAATCCAACGAATGTGAATCAATGAGCTGAGGTCGAACACTCGACGAAATCTCTCGATCAGGGGTCGATAATGAAAACCCACTGTCGAAAGCAAGGAAACCTGCCATTGAGGCATGCAAGTTCCAAGGTACCAATTAGTTTCTAAGTCTAATTCTTGGATAATGAGTTGAATTTGATAGGAAAAGACTCGTCATAGGAAGGCCTTAATGTATCCCCCATCAATGACATGAAACAAGTAACAAGATTTGATGTAGATGAGAGTAACAAGTAATTTAGGACTGACTCATGGATGGTCGACGCAATAGAAGGCTTAATGACTGAAAAAATGGCCGACACAATAGAATGCTTTCCGGGTTGAATTTCTCTTTGAACATATTGACGACACGACAACTGTCTTGGAAACACTGACTCAATAACAGGGATCACAGATCGATTTGTAATCTTATAAAGGAGTATGATCAGGAGACAAGTGGATTTTCCAACCTAGACACAAAGCGAGTGAAAGGGTGTCATGTTCAAAAGCGACTCTTCCACAGAATACAGGTTTAGATACATTTCTTCCCCAATTTTTCCCGCAGCATCTCTAGCGAGTACCTCTTTATTTTTACGCAAGCTTGAGGAGGATAACATATGCTTGTCAATTTAAGCTCATCCTTCGGACGAGTCCCTCAGAGTATGTTTAACGAACCCTAAGAAGGATGGTTCGGTCCCATATGGGCCTTTCAATGTTTGTTTTATGAGTCCAAAGAAAGAAAACGCAGGGGTTTTTCATGTTTATAGAGTCTAAAAAACACTTAAAGAGAACTCTCTCAGTTCCTTTTTCGTAAAGTAGTCTGATGAGACCGAAAAAGAGATAAACTATCGCTCAACAAAAATTTTCTTCAAATACTTTAACGAGCGTGAAAAGAACAAGGTCGCTCGGCAATCTTTTCATGTTTAGAGAGTCTGAAAAGAGCTTAAAGGGAACTCCAGTGGGTTCCTTTTTCGTATAACCTTTACAAGTCCGAAAAAGTGATAAAAGTATACTCGGTTTCATTCTCACGTATTTACGAGCACGAGAAAGAACAAAGACTAAGCTCGGTAACTTATTCTCATGTATTTAAGAGCATGAGAAAGAACAAAGACTAAGCTTGGGATTATTTTCATTTTTACGCAAGCTTTAAAACAAAACAAAACTATGCTT
>SNQJ01S0000555.1:624917-651156 GCA_010110895.2 Picea sitchensis
CACGATTCATGCCCCCCCCCCAGCCATGAGGGGGAATTTTTTTCATAATTTAAGATCAAAAAATGCCAAGAATCATGCAATTTCGCTACTTCAAATGCAAGGATGCCCCCAATCTAATATAAAGCAAGAAATTAAATCTTTTTGTTTCAAAATGTTCACTAAAAGAAATAATGAACTTTCTTAAAACAAAGAAACCCAAACTAAAAGTTTTCTTTTAAAATGAACTATTCAGAAGAAACCTAATCTTTCCCCAAACAACTCTAAAGAAAACACATGCTTTGTAATTGAAAGACACTCAAAGCAAGAGACTAATCCTTCAAAAACAAACAAAGCAAAGATGGCTAAAAGCAACTCAAAGAATGTCAAGAAGACTGTAGATAGATAAATATAGGGTCCAAAAGTTCAATCCAGTTGATCAAAGCAAAACTGGGTCATCAAAAGATGACAAGACCCAATCCAAAAAAAATTACAAACAAGTTCGCAGCCTAGCAATAGAGTGTGGTGCGAGAATTAGGTATTCTCACAGGCTAGACATTGGTAGGGTGCGAGAAGTTCGCACCTAACTGAACAGTAGGGTGAGAACATCAATGATTCTCGCAGGCCACTAAAGGGTACAGTGCGAGAATGTCTGTAAACAAGCAAAAATTTGAAAAAAGGCTAAATTTAAGTGAACTTTCAGATCCAGAGAGTCTGGATGGATCTCCCACAGACTCATAGACCAGAAAACAAGCAATCAAAGCAAGGGAAACTAGAATAACTAGGAAACAATCTGATCCCCAGTGGAGTTGCCAATTTTGTTATCGGACTAATTGGTAGGTGCGGACACTAATTGATCTCCCTAGATCCACCTAGATCTAGAACAAAACACGCCAGAACATGATGCTTTCCTTAAGTTTTAAATATTGAATTTACTAACCAAAGAGGGATGGGTGACATACCGTTTAAATGTCGCTTCCTCTCGCCATCGCCATCCTAGTTCCATTCCAATGCTCATACAATGATGATCCTGCAAAAGAACACAACCATCAAAAGTGATAGCAATAGCATAAACTCAATATAAACCTATGTACGTGATCAAGGAATCATACAATAAAACACAACAAGCTTTATAGGAAAGAATCATATTACTGTATCATATTAAATGTGAAAGAGAGATTACAACCATGGCCTTGATGTCGTAAGGTCCCTTCCAATTGTCTTTCGTTCCCCACACACTTTCAATCCAAGGATTCTGAGACCATGGATCTGATAGCTACTCACAATCTATCTTGACAAAGAAAATCTCAAAGCCACTCCAACCAAGCTAATAATCCCAAGCCAACCAAATCTAAGCTAAGCTAACTTTCTCCATGAGAAATCCTCTCCGTTTATAAGTTGAAGAGGATAAGGTGAGGGGGTTAGGATGATCCCACTAAATCATGAAAGCGAGTAAGATCCAAACCATTCGGATGCCACCTCACCATAGAAGTTTCTCCTTCTAGAAGATTCGATAAAATGCTTGTTTTTCCCATGTGTAGGAATTCTCGCACCTTGCCTATAGAGAAACCTGCGAACATCTCACACCCTAGCTATGGTGCAACCTGCGAGAATCAGGGACTCTCGCACCCTGCCTATATAGCAACCTGCGAACTTCCTTTTTTACAGGGTTTTTAGAAGGGAAAATGCAACTTCTTTTCTCAGGAAAAGTTCTTCTCCCTTCTCTCTTCAGGAACTCAGGCCACTGACCCCTCTAAAGGCAGTAGATAGGTTTACATCATTAACGGTCATAGGGATGACGAAAATAATGTGTAACAGCCTTGATGATGAACTTGGAAGGGAATGAAGTTTGATGTTCCCAGTGCCACTGACAAGGGCCCCGATTACAGATACTTCGGGGCTACAAAATTCCTCCCCATCCTCAAATATTTATTCGATAATCCCCCTCGAGGAAAAAAAGAGGAGGTGTAGGTATGCAATCTACAAGTGTATTGATGTCAGTTCATATTATGGCTACATGAATGATGAGGACAGTATCTTGGAGAAAATTGAGCGGCCCGTAAAGGAGGAGATGTGAGGTAGAGCACTGAGGAAGTGGGAGAGGATCCAGTCCATGTGCTAAATTATGAGAGGCACCAAAGAGTGACCTACGATTTTACCTCCGCAAAGAAAAACCTCCACAAAATTTAACTGTGGATGTTTGCATATTTAGTTTGTGAATTAAATTATTTTTCTTCTCGTTGCTTTTGTTGTTGTTGTTGTTGTTGCTACACTCGATGTCGTTGACGTAGTTGATTCACATAAAATCCTTTTTAGGAACATATATATATATATATATATATATAAAGGGAATTTAAAATATAAAACACAAACATATATAACTAATTTGTATTTATCAAAAACTGAAATTAGTTTCTCTTTGCCAAAAAAAAAAGTGAAAAAGTGACCAGTGCTATTAAAAAAACTATATGCACTACTTCTAGTGCTCCATATCAGACATAAGACACCAAAAAGATGTGTGTTAGATATGACGCACCGATGCATCATTGTTACTCGAGAACTAATATATATAGCAGTACATTTTGATATATAGTGCATCGGTTAAGGGTTGTCATACAACATGACCCGTGATGCCATTTCACATATCAATTGTGTAACTCAGGGCAATTTGTTTGGAATGCACCGATGTAGTAGACCTTGTTAAAGTTAAACCAAATGGTGCACTTGGTTATATTAAACACACCAAATATCTATGTTCTTTCGAGCACCTGACGCTTTTAACCAATGTGTTGTTGTTTCTTGACTCACCATTAATGGGTGTGTTTTAAAAGATGCACCATAATGATAATTTTTAAAATATTTTTCCCAGTGAAACTCACTTAACCGCATCGGTGTGTTCGCTTAATAGAATTCACCAGTGCATTTATCTCAATTGATGCACTTCCTAGCATCTTAGTGATACTCACAATAAGACACACTACGAGGATAATTTGTGAAAATTTGTCCTAGTGTCATACTCTTTACATTACTGATGTGTTTTTTGGGTCCAAACACACCAACATGTGAAATTGATTTATACCAACATAAGTGGTGTGATGTGTTAATATAAATGCATCGGTGCTACCATGTTATTGGAGCACTGGCGTTTTGTTTAATGATGCATTCTTTTGTCGAGAGGACTAGTTACAGAGCATCCACTGAAATGCCACAGCTCCTTGGTCCAGTTGGTTAACATAAATGCATCACCGACCCATTTTTTATGAAATGTGTTCACAACAGTGCACTTTCACTAACGGACAATACCGGTGTGCTATAGTTTCCAAAGCACCGACTTGATGTTTCGCGGTGCGTCATATGGTATAACGTATCAGTGCGGTTTGTGTCAGTATGGGCACCGCTCCATTATATTGACTCATTTCAAATTAAGCGATGTGATTTGTTACTAGGAACACACTGGATCAATCGTTTTGTTGAAGTATCATCATTTTTTTTGGTGCATTGTGAATTATAGAGCACCCAGCACAGGACATCAAAGGAAATTCCCTACAATTCCAAATCGATCAATATTTGTTCTGGTGCGACTCTATTAATTGCATTGATGCATTTGTTTAAAATGGTTGCACCGCTTAGTTATATTTCATGTGTCATTTTTTAAAGGTGCTCTTGGTTAAATGGAACACTTTGGTGTGTCTGAGTTCGAATAGCACTGGCATGTTATTTAGCAACAATTGTCCTTTATAACACATCGGATTCGGGTCGTTTAAGTGGAAGCACAGCTTAATGCAAAACTTGAAAGCGTCGGTGGCATTTCTTACTATGAAGTTAGCACAGGACGCACAACGTCGGGGCGGGCCGAATCGAAACAACGTAGCGTGTGGAGATGGAAAAAAAATGAAAAATGTCCCAAATTTCGAGCTAAATTCAAATTTTAAACTCATGAAAATGGAAATGGGAAGGTAATAAACAAATTACCTAGAATCGTATTTCCCAAGGAGGCATTGTTCCATTGTTGAGAGGAAATGAAAATACGTGGTAATTTCCAAAAAATGGAAATGTGTGGAATATCAATTGGTGGAGTTATTCAAATCACCAAGAAGCATCAGAAACAGGGCGTCCGTGAAAATAGAGTAAGCATCGGTGCTTGCTTGATAGATTTGAAGCACTGGATCAAGTGTCAAAGTGAAAATTGTTCTGGTAATTTATTTTTATTTACCCATACCACAATGCGCCATCAAACATTGTGTATGGACCAGTACATAAAATTTAATGGTACCAATGAACTTTGATTGGTGCTTGTTATTTTTTTATAACTTATGATGATGCGTTTGAACATCTATGTGTGGGTGCGTTATGTTTTAGTTGAGCACTGAGGCGGATGTACTGTATTGGGGCACCAAACAAAATTGTTCGCAAAAAATTCTAACCAACGTTATGAACAATTAAGATGCGTTTAAACATTTTAGTACCAATGTGGTATGTTTCTATGCACACCAGCGCATATATTCATGAGAGGAACACTAGAAAAAAAAACCTCCACAAAAACCTTTGGTCACCTACCTTTGTTAACAACCTCTGTTATAAATAGTTAAGGGATAATTTTTTCGGGGAGGTTCCGTAAAAACCTCCGCAAGAAGGTGTTCTCCTTGTAGTGAATGAATTATCTAACAACAATTGACTTGGAGATGACGATGACCACCAAGGTGAAACAAGGAAAAAAGTATAAATTCAAAGCATTGTGATTCATTATCTAATTCAACCCATGATCATTATTTTTATGCTCCAAACATTGACATTATCAGTTGATATGAAGTGTCAAAACAATGTACCTCAATGTGTAATGCATTGTGTCATTTGATGTGAGCTAGTTGAGCATGCAATGGAAGGAATCTATGGGAAACTCTCTATGGAGAGTCTATATTGAAATCATTGGAACTGTTGTCTGGAATGTGGATCATGGAGAAAAAAATATCCTCTAGTTACCCCTAGAAGCGAGGGAGTAACAAACATTATTATAGAATTTTTGCACCTGATCCCTCTGTTTAGTGCATCCTCTTCACCTTGCATCCTAGTCAGCCACCCCATTGTTGGGACAAATATTTGGCATGTTTTATTTCAAATGATTGGATAACACATGCTTCTATCGTTCAACCATCTAAATTATTTCTTGCCACTTCCCATTTTCTTCTCTTCTCTTCAAAGAATGGGACACATGGTCACGTTGCCTCCAAGTTGTAAAGAATAAATTCATTGATGGCATACATTTCTAAATTGATTGATGTATTCATGAAATCAAAACAAATAGTATGAGATCTAATCAATATTATCAAGTCTAGTGTAAACAATGATTTTATAAAAAAATTAACAAAAGATAAGTGGCTTACTCTTTATCATGCACCTTTTCCATTAGTTCGGAGTACCTCACCTTCCATTTTATTATCATCCTAATGGTTGTCCCAAATCACTCTGCTTGGTGCTTCATCAATTTTTTTATGTTCTCATTAACATAATAGAATGACTCATATACTATGTACCCCTCCACCATAGACCTATCGGGTTTTGCCTTTTGTTAAACAAAACCCTTTAACAATTTTGTGTACCTCTCCAAGAAAAACATCAAATGACATGAGACCACCCCATCTAATTCAACCTCATCAAATAGGTGAATTAGAAGATGGACCTAGAAAGTACATGATCAAGCTCTCGGGAAATTCCTTCTCAAACATATAAACTATCTCGGTTATCTCTCGATGCCATCATAGAGATTTTCTTCATCAAGATTCACATGAAACAAAGTAAGGTAGATTGCTTGTTTGATCTTGGTTCGCAGTCCAACTTATCTCTACACAATTGGTTGAGAAGATTGGCTTAGAGACTCGTGACCATCCACAACCACACCCCTTGGGATATGTAAGATATGATGTAGAATTGAGAGTAGGAAAACAAGGCAGATTCAAGTTTCCATCAACCATAAAGTCATGGATGAAGTGGTGGCAGATGTGGTTCCATTGGATGTGTGTGGAGTCATCTCGGGAAGCCCATACTTGTACATGAGAGATGCCATCTTTAGGAAGAGAGAAAATTGATATAGGCTTGTCAAATATGGAAAGGAATATGCTCTAAATGCACACAATGACAAAGCCAAACTTTGTTTGGTCAATGCTCATTGGGGCGAAAGAATCATCGGTGGCACAAAGAATTTTGTCTTACTATTTTTTAGAGAAGGAAAGCAACAAGGAGAATGTAGTGAGTTGGATATGAAGGCATCCTTGGAGGGATGTAGTGGCAAGCAATGCCAATATCTAAAACAATTGGTCGAATTCTACAAGGAGGTGTTCTAAGAATCTTCGGGGTTGCCACTCGAGTGAGAGGTTGAGCATGAGATTTAGTTGTTGCTGGAGACACCACTGCCAAATGTTGGAATATATAGGCAATCCATCATTGATGCAAACAAAGTGAATAAATAATTGCAAAAATTGTTGTAACAAAGAGTTATCAGACTCAATATGTCACCATGTGGTTCACCAATCATGATGATGTCAAAGTGTAGAAGCTAGAGAATGTGCTCTGACTACCATGCCCTAAAAAATCACCATCAAGAATAGATATCCTCTGCCAAGGATTGATGAATTGTTGGAATAATCACAGCAAGATGAGTTATTCACTAAGTTGGACCTCAAATCAAGTTACCATTAAGTGAGAATCACAATAGAAGACATGTGGAAGACAACGTTCAAGATGAGACAAGGTTTGTATGAGTGGTTAGTGATGCCTTTCGATTTATGTAATGCACCTGCCACTGCCAAACATTGGGCTATATAGGAAATCCATCATTGATGCAAACAAAGTGAATAAATAGTTAAAACAATTGATGGAACAAGGAGTTATCGGGCCTAGTATGTCACCACGTGGTTCACCAATCATCATGATGCCAAAGGACATAAGCTGGAGAATGTGATTTGACTACCATGCCCTAAACAAAATCACCATCAAGAATAGATATCCTCTGCCAATGATTGATGACTTGATGTAATAGCTACAACAAGTTGAGTTCTTCACCAAGTTGGACCTCAAATCAAGTTACCATTACGTGAGAATCATAGCAGAATACGTGTGGAAGACAACGTTCAAGATGAGACACGTTTTGTATGAGTAGTTAGTGATGCCTTTCGATGTATGTAATGCACTTGCAACTTTCATGAGATTGATTAATGATGTGTTATGTCCTTTTATTGGCTCAATTGTAATAGTGTACTTGGATGACATACTAATTATCTTCGGTAATCATTTGCAATAGCATGTATCACACATGACACAAGTGCTAAAGACATTAAAAATGAATCAATTGATTGCTTTTGAAGAAGTGTGAGTTTGGGGGGCAGTCCTTGATTTATATTGGACACATTATGTGCAGAGGAGAGTTGAGGGTGGATTCAGACAAGATCACAACCATCAACCAATGGCTTATTCCCACTACTTTGATAGAGGTCAGAAGTTTATGAGAGTGGCTCAATACTTGAGGAAGTTCATTGCAAACTTTTATGCAGTAGTGACACCATTGTACGCCATGACCGCCAAGGGGAAGATATTTCAATGAGGTAAGCCACAATAACGAGTATTCAAATACCTAAAGAGAAATATTATCAATTCTCCAATCCTTTCCATGCCTAATTTACAACAACCATTTGAACTAGAGACAAATGCTAGTGGATATGCATTAGGGTCAGTGCTTATGCAAGAAGGAAAATTGGCATATTATCATTCAAAGTTGTTTCATGGATTAATACTCGACTGGCCCACATATGATAAAGAGATCTATGGGATTGTGCAAGTGGTGAAGAAGTGGAAGCAACCCGTACAGTACCTGCAAAGTCAAACTAAGATGCATAAGTGAGGCTTACAAGTGGTTGGCATCCTTGCAACAAGTCCACCTCTTGGTTGTGTACAAGAAAGGAGCTCCAAACACACTAGTTGATATGCTTCCATGAGCCCCACTAAAGAAGACAATATTAGTTGGAGTTATCATGTAGCTTGATTCCTTCACTCGTGAAATGTTGAATGAAGACTATGAGGGAGATGGATATTTTAGAGGATATACAAATAGTTGAAGAAGAGACCGATCACTACCACGGAAGGAAATGAATATCACCTCCAAGATGGGGTTGCTATACAAATTGGACGAGTTGTGCATACCATAGTTCAGAAGGATTCAATTTATGGGGGATACTCACACTTCCAAGATTGTTGGGAATTTTGGCATAATGAAGAAAGTGGAAAATACATAGAGGTACATATATTGGCCAAATATGCAAGGGAAGGTGGGGAGATTTTTTAGAGGTTGTGTTCTTTGCAACACTAGAAATCCAAACAATAGAAATCCCAGGCGTTATATGCCACTACCAATACCAAGTAGTCCTCTGGAGATCATCTCCATGGACTTTGTTGAAGGTTTGCCTATCTTCTAGAAAAGTCACAACTACTTTTTTGTCATGGTAGACCACTTTAACAAGAGGTGTGTGCTCATTCCATGCAAAAAGACGATCTCTGGACAAGAAATAATTGGCTTGTTCTTTAGTCATGTTTGTGTACATTTTGGATGACCAAGCTCCATCATATCTAATCAAGATAATAGGTTATTGGGTATATTTTGGACAACACTTTGGGAGAGAATGGATACCAATTTGGGGTATTTCGCTACACTTTGTCCCCAAATCAATGGACAAATAGAATTTACAATCAAACATTCGTACGATTATTGAGAGGGTATAATAGAAAGCAACGAAGGACTTGGAATGAGTAGTTGGTCTACATCCAACATTCAAACAATTGAGCACTTCATTCTTCCACCAACAAAACACCTTTCAAGACTTGTTTTGGTTATTTACCTTCCTTGTCATTTGATATTGTCTATGGACACTAGAAGGATGAAGTAGAGTTGCAAGGAGATGAGAATTAGGAAAGCATATTTGTGGACACGATCAGGGAGGTAAATCTGAAGGTACATGAGAAAATTGAGAGAAGGAAACATCAGTATAAATCCATACATGACCAGCATAGAGAAGATCATAAATTTCATGTTGGAGATAAGGTGTAGCTTTACATTTGCAAGGAACGATTGTAAGGAGCAACAGATAAACTCAAGCCCCTTAGATACATATATTTTGACATCATTGAGCAGGTGAACAAGAATTCTTTCAGGTTTAGACTTCCTCCTTGTATGCATATTATCTTAGTGGTGAATGTAGAGTATATGGGATTGGTTGATCCTTCCATGCTAGATGGAGAAGAGGACCATTAGGTTCTCCCCACTATCGAAAACTTTGCACCACACACTCTTGAAGAATTGAAGGAAGACATAATTATGCAGCAAAAGGAATGGGTAACTCACAAAGGACAACAATAAATCTGGTAGAAGGGCCTCAAAGGGTAGATTCCAAGGAAAACAAAATGGTATGAGAGGAACGAGATTGCAAGGTAGTTCTTTCACTTGTCCTTGGAAGTTGTTGGGGACCAAAATCCTCTTAATGGGGAGGTGTGATCTAAATTAGATCCACACGTGACTCAGATTCTATGAGGATCGACACGGGAAAGTATGGACAAGGTAGGAGACAAGGTTGATGGAATGAAGTCTCCCATGCCAATCCGATCGATGTCTGCACATTCATTACTATAGTACTCTCAATGTAAGCATCGAAAACATAAATAGATGAAAAGTTAATGTATGGAATTTTTTTTTAAATGAGAAGAAAAAAATGTGTGCTTAAAAAATAAAAACATGAGACAATATTCCTCAAATGTAATTGGGAAAAAAAAGACAAAAGAGGAGAAGCATGCTGGACTTAGGGGACGCTTGGCCTTCTAGCTTCAACCCCAACTTAGCCATTCTCCTATTTGTTGAAATATTGTAACTTCGAAGAATATTCTAATTATATTTGAGTTATTATTTAATAGATCAAATCCCCTTTTGCGGATTAATCAAGTCGGGTCTTGTATAAGATCAAATCCCCTTTTGTGGATTGGTCAAATTGCATTTGTATAGTGGTATTTTTAAAGTCATACCCTAGTAATTATAAAGTGCTTTTAATCACTTCTAGAAGAAGTCAACCCCACCAAGTGAAGAGACATAACCCTAGAGCCTCCTCAACTTGTATTTATATGTGAGGATGGTGCCTCATTTGAATACACACTCACTCACTCATCTAGTGTGCATATATTGAAGACAATTGTAGTTGTAGGAGGAAGGAGAAGAGAGGCACATGCTCAGTCTTGGTTTATCTTTGGTGTTTTGGTCTTAGTCTTGGCATTGTATTGGAAATCTATTATTGAGGAAGTTTTTGTTGGGTTTTCTCCCCCATGAGGGTTTCCCAAGATAAAATGTTGTGTACCTTGTGATTGTATTTCTTTTAGTGATCCTCTTTATGTTGTTGTTTTGGAAATGCATTGTATCATGTAATTTGGATATAAAATAATAACAACACTAAAATTTGAACACGGTATCAGAGCTTGACTGAATAGAGCATCTTTCACTAGGTATCTAAAAACATCATTGTTGTCGTACAAGAAAATTAGGGATTTTTACTGAAGAGGAATTTTTGACCAAAAATTATCTTGGGAAGTGTGCCCTGTTGTAGCACATCTTTTGGCAGTTTGAGTGAACTTTTCTAGTGGCCAAATTCTCGAGAAATTCAAACCCTAGTTTTAACTGGTACCAGAAAACCATAAAACTAGAACCAGTACCAGAAGTACCAGTCCAGAATTGTGCAGGTCAAGTTTCAAGGAGTAAAACTTGGAATTTTTTGAAACAGTTAGCTCCAGCAAACTTGCGTCATCTCAGCGTATCTCCTAGTAAGCTCAGTTTTAATTTTTGAGCACTTTCATTTTCTGGTCATTTTCTTAGCTCCAGGTCGAGATGTTTGCAAACACCAAGCTTGTTGAAAAGTTAGAAGGTGTGGAAAATTTCTATGCCTGGAAGTACAGATTTGGACTCATTCTTGAAGAGAATGACCTTGAAAAATTCATAAAAGAAAATGTATCGAAACTCGAAGAAGATGCATCCAAAGAGAAGTACAAGAAGGATATGATTAAGGCTAAAAGGATAATTGCAGACCCTATTAAAGACCACTTGATCCCTCAAGTGTCTTCTAAGAATACTCCAAAAGAGATGTTTGATGCCCTAACTAGAATGTATGAATGAAAGAACATCAACCGGAAAATGAACTTGCAAACCAAACTCAAGAATACAAAGATGTAGTATCAGTTGTAGTACCAGTTCCTTCCTGCCAATTCCTTCATGCCAGTTGCAACACTAGTTGCAGTGCCAGCACCAGCTACAGTACCAATTGCAGTGAAAGTTTTTTGTGAAGTGTTGGGACTGATTTTTATTGTCCTAGTGCGCCTTACCCTAGCAAATCGGCAGCTAACTTTAAGTTTCAAGTTGAAGCACCTTTCAAGTTTTAAAGGTTTGTTATTTATTGTCGTTGTTGTTGGATGGTGCCACTACCTGTCGATATTGTCATAGGTATGTACTTACATATGTTTAAATTGTATCATTATTTTAAAGGGTATTTGCAGGAGAAAGGATATGTAGTATAAACAACAATCATATATCCAAAGGGATTCCAGATCCAACACATTCAGAGGAACTATGCACCTCATGTTTGATTACTTTGATATGCCTCTACTTGTTATGGAATTATTGTAATCTTATGAATATCCAAGTTTCATTTTGAACTAATGAAGTTATCATACTAACCATTGATCAAAATTAAAGTCAAACTACTAGATTGATTAAAGTTGAGATTATAGAGTTTATTCCCTAACTCAGATTTATGTCAAGATAACATACTGTCTTAGAACAAAGGATAGGTTGAAAAAAGTAATTGTCATCTTGAGTGAAGGAGACTCAGAAGAAAAGCAACACACTCATTCTTGAGGACAAGACTCCAGGTTCTAGGTCACAAGTGATAGCTCTGAAGGATCTACTGTGACGATCGTTCTCACTCTTGTTTTTATTATTACTATAAAGAGTATTATTCTTGTTTGTTGTTTCTCTCTTGTTTTTCTTGTTTCGGGCAGGTCACAGGTGATAACCTTGAGGAAGCTATAGTAATGGTTGTAGGAGGCAACATATTAGATGAGACATGGAGCAGACTATCCAAGTTGTATAAATGACTATATACATCCATGTACTGAAAAAGAAGAAGAATAATAAGTTACTTTTACTAGATACAGAACATCTCATATGAAGACAGATCATGAGGAGAAGAAGGTTATCCCTCTAGTACAGTTGATCACTCTTCATATCATCGGGAAGAGTTATTTGAGCCATAAGGGCCTACCCATAATCAATGCAATAACCAAGAAGAGACCAACATGGGCCCGTGACACTTTGCAGGATGCAAAGACATATAACATTGACAAGACCTATCAAAGGGAGAAGAAGGCTCCAAAGATTATATAGACTCTGAGGGAGTCAAGCTTTAGGGGGAGCATGAAGACTTAGAGTAAACCTGATCTCAGAAAGGATCATATTTTAGGACTATCAGACAGATGCCATGAGTTGAGAAGACTAGATCGTAGCTTCAAAGACCTCTAGGAGACATGAAATATCCTGAGAAGATTCCCTTGTTTCAGTGACAGAGGAGGAATCCAGTCAGAAGGTTTGGGATACGGTTTTTTCTTTGAGACTAGAAGGGAAGTTTGTGGTGACTTCAAAGATTGATATAACATATCAAGCATGCTGCAAATAACAATATAGAGATGTACAAAACTTGATTTGTGTCAAGAGGATTCTCCCAATAAGAGGGAGAAGATTGTGATGAGACACTTGCTCTAGTAATCAAATAAATAGTTCCAATGTTCGTGAAGATGGTTAGAACAACCATGATTCTGATACAGTATGAGATTCAAAGGGAGTAGGTATGACAATCCTTGTATTTGAGTTTGAGCTATCTCTAGTGACTGTTGGTGCAGTACATGAGTCGGGCCATGGAGACATGACTACAGCAGATAAAGTTACCTCAATGAAAGAAGAAAAGTTATATTCAATATCAGCTACTCTGAGTTTCAGATGAAGTTGTTTCCGTGAGAGAGTAGACGACATACTCTCAGGTAGTGAGATAGATAGAGCTTTGTAGAAAACACATAGAGCTAGCACATGATTGTGCAGATTAAGTTGCAACTGAGCAAGTGTACCAGGTTGGTAAAATGTGATGTGAAAATTTGTTTTCAAAGTAGAGGACAAGAAGACTCATGTTTGCAAGTTGAAGCAAGCTCCAAGAGCTTGGTATGACAGGATTGATAGTTTTTCGATGAACTTGGTCTTTACTAAGAGTAAAGTTGATCGCAACCCTTACTTCAAAATTGAGAATGATGGACCAGTTATATTGTTGCTATATATGGATGACTCATTCTTGATAGATGAAGAAAAGCTCATCATAGATTTCAAGAAGAAGCTCACTGGAGAGTTTTAGATGAAAGACCTAGGCCCGATGCATTATTTATTAGGTCTTGAAGTTTGGCAAATCCTGAAGAAGATCTTCCTTAACCAATGGAAGTATGCAGTTGAAATACTGAATAGATTTGACATATTGGAATGTAAAGCTACGAACACACCCATGGAAATGAATCTGAAGCTCCTAGTTGATACTTCATCAGACTTGATACTACTCTTAAATCGTTGATGTGTTTGACGAATACCATGCCAGATATACGCTTTGTTGTGAATACCTTAAGTCAGTATCTGGTGGATCCCATATGTGTTCAACTTGTAGCTGCAGAGCATGTGATGAGATACATTAAGGGTACGTTGGATTATGGTCTATGCTATACTAGAGATCATGACTTCAGACTGTATGGTTATACTATTTCAGATTGGGTTGGAAGTGCTTCAGAAAGAAAGAGAACTTTAAGATGTTGTTTTACTTTGGGTTCAACCATGACTTCACAACAAAGCAGGAAGAAATCCAGTATTGCTCTTAGCACGACAAAAGAGGAATAAATTGCGACATGTTCCGCCATTTGTGAAGCCATATGGCTTCGGAAGTTGTTGACCGGTCTATTTGATTTGGAGATGGAACCACTATGATTCTATGTGATAACCATAATTGTATAAAGATGACAGAGAACACAATGTTCCATGATAAGTCAAAACACATAGAGATCTGGTACCACTACATTCGTGATATGGTGCAGAGGGGAGATGTAAAGCTCCAATATGTTGGCACAGATGAGCATGTTGTAGATGTGTTGACCATGCCTCTGTCTCATGTGAAGTTTGAGTACTTTCGATACAAGCTTGGTGTTGTCTGAAAGGACCTCGCTCGAAAGGGGGAGTGATGTTGATGATACTATGGTATCCAGACCAACAATGGGTAGCTTCGTATGTATATATTGGAGCTTTACAGATCCCAAAGGTCCATTAAGGATGGTATATCAGAGTACATGTGTATGTATATGCCAGTTGTGGTCAGTAGTGGTAGCTCCATTAAGATTTTATATCCTAGGGAATCTTATGATTCCTGGACAGACCCCAAAGGTCCGGTAAGGACGGCCAGTCAGAGTACCACATGGTAGCTTCTTAGGATTTTATATCCTAGGGAATCTTATGATTCCTGGGTAGATCCCAAAATTCTGGTAAGGATGATCTGTCAAAGTACCACAAATGTTGTTGTTGATGCACCTGCCTCATTCTATTACCACATGTTGTTGATGATGTTGTTCCAGCTTCATGTTGTTCATGATGTTTTTCCAGCTTCGTGTTGTTGTTCCAACTTCATGTTGTTGATGTTGTTGTTCCAACTTTGTGTTGTTGATGATCTTGTTCCAGCTTCGTGTTGTTGATGATGTTGTTCCAGCTTCGTGTTATTGATGCTGATGTTTCAGCTTCATGTTGATGATGATGTTACTTCAGCTTCATGTTGTTGATGATGATGATGTTACTTCAGCTTCATGTTGTTGATGATGATGATGTTACTCCAACTCCATGTTGTAAACGATGATGATATTGATGATGAGAACAACTTCTGATGATTTATAGATGTGCTAGTCAGTGTTCCAGATATTGATGATGATTTTTCCCTCTCCTTCTCTTTATGATGTTGTATTGAGTCGTGTAATTAGAATACCCTTCTTGTTAAGGGGGAGTGATGAAATATTGTAACTTCGAAGAATATTCTAATTACATTTGAGTTATTATTTAATAGATCAAATCCCCTTTTACGGATTAACCAAGTTGGGTCTTGTATAAGATCAAATCCCTTTTTTTGGATTGGTCAAAATGCATTTGTATAATGGTATTTTTAAAGTCGACTCCAAGTAATTATAAAGTGGTTTTAACCACTTCTAGGAGAAGTCGACCCCTAGTAATTATAAAGTGGTTTTAGCCACTTCTAGGAGAAGTCGGCCCCACCAAGTGACGAGACATAAAACTAGCACCTCCTCGACTTGTATTTATATGTGAGGATAGTGCCTCATTTGAATACACACACACTCACTCATCTAGTGCGCATATATTGAAGACAGTTGCAGTTGCAGGAGGAGGGAGAAGACAGGAACATACTAAGTCTTGGTTTATCTTTGGTGTTTTGGTCTTAGTCTTGGCTTTATATTGGTAATCTATTATTGAGGAAGTTTTTGCTAGGTTTTCTCCCCCATGAGGGTTTCCCAGGATAAAATGTTGTGTACCTTGTGATTGTGTTTCTTTCAATGATCCTCTTTATGTTGTTGTTTGGAAATGCATTGAATGCTCATGTAATTTGGATATAACCTAATAAAAACACTAAAAACTTAACACTATTTACTCTTGCATCACAAAGGAAGAGGGGTTCTTTGACTGAGAGTGAGAGTAATTGTTGCTAGATTCCCACGAGAAGATTGAGAATGGACCAAAGAGCCTAAGGGTACTATAACTTACACATTGTCAATAAATAAAGAGCATAATCGCAATCAATTGAATGATGGTTTTCCCATTTGGGTTTCCAAGGTAAACATTGAGTTCTTGTTGAATCTCTCTATTCATTGTGTTATTTTTTTTCTATGAGTTTAAAGTGAAGTTGCTTTGTATTTAAATTATTGCATGTGTTTTTTTAATAGGTTGAGATTTCTTTCCTAGTTTTAGTTTTGACGATTTCCATCATATTTATAGTCTCCACGAGCAAATGAATTATTCTCTTTGTTCTCCTCCATTCATTGATTTATGAGATCGGGTATCTATGGATGCCATTGCATAGCTATTGCAATTCTTTAAGGAGATTCTATTTTGTTTTTTTAAGCTATTACACTGTTAGAGTCATTTACCGAGTGAGAACTGAGAGTCTTCCTTCACCAATTATAGTTTAAGGCTATTTACTAAGCTCCCACATTCACTTGGGCTTTGTAGAGATTCCATACATTGCATGTGTGTTTTCTTGATCACCATACAGGCCATATGCTATACGTAGTATTGAGGAGAGTTGATCTAGTTTTCCCTTAGCTCATACATGGGTTGTACATTGCTTGAAAATATGTACATCCTTTAAGAGGGTCTCCTTTCATCTCTTTGAAGTCATGAGAATGGTGGACCATTGGCTGAGCAGGGAGTTGTTGGATCAACAAATAATTTAACTTATTTTTATACTCCTCTTCCCATTATATTGAAGTTTGTGTGGTGCAAATACTTTGACTTTGGTGGATTGTCTTATTCATGCAACCATTTCGTATTATTTAATTTGCGTACATTTCCCATGTTCTAAGTCATGACTATTATTTACATAATTGCAATCTCCTTTGGGCCTCAATGAATGATGCTATTTGAATCAGTGTTCAAGTGTAAGAGAGCAATTTCCTTTGTTATATAAAAAACACTTTAAACATTATTAAAAAAATTATCATTCCATGTTTGTTATAAAGTCTACTAATTTGCCACTTCATACATGTGGATGGATAATATTGAAGTTTGAGTTGGAATTGAGTATGAGCACATGAAGATGTAGTATGAAACAAGCCTTCCCTTGGCTCCATTGAGTAGAGGTAGTATTTGAATTGAAGTCTTTATAACAATATTGTCCAAGGACAAGTGATTATAGATTGTTTAACTCTATTCTTTATAGCATTGTCTTGATTAATGTTACATTTATCATTACCGCAAATTTATCATCTGGGGTTCATAATACAACTTATTGGCAATATCGGGAAAACTATTTGAAATTATCGAGAAACTTAAAAAAAAATACAAAAAAACAAAAATAATCATTATTTTTCAAAATTTTAAACATATAAAGAAACAACAACATCAAACAAACACATTGCTACATAAATATGAAAACAAATTGATATATAAGATGTATAAGATGTCAAGTGGTACATCACACATTGATACTGAAATATGATATCTATCCTAAGTCATAAGTCTTGACATGATGATACAAAATCACATCAAAACAAAAATAAATGTATCTTGTGACATGAATCATGCCAATGAAAAAAATGGATTCCCCCTTGTTTGCTTGATGTAAAATGGTCACACTATCCTTACAGCTCAATCCCCTAACTCACTTTTGCAAAATGAGGGTTAAAATACCAAGAATCTAGTTATAAGGTGACATTGATGTAGACAAGGTGATCATTTCTATATTATTGTGATAATTACTGAAATTCTTATGATAATTCCAGTACCTCAAATTATCGCGTTAATATTGTCGCATCAAATTTTAGCGATATTATCACGAGAAGTGTAACATTGGTCTTGATAGTACTTGCATACATTGCTTAAGGCTCTATGTTGGTGAAACGAATTGGCTATAAGCATACCATTTACAAGTCAATTTTCCTCGTTGGGAGAATCCCTTGATGCATTTTTTTTTCTTGAATCTCCATGGACATCTGTAAATCTGCATTTTGATTTGTTGATCAATCATTTGTCCCCTTGTCAACCTTTTCCATGGCCAAATCCTTTTTTTAGGACCATGTTCATCATATGAATATGAGCGAACATATGGTTGCCAACTTTTGGATTTGGGAGGATGACTTTTTTTCCTTTTTATATGAACTCTAGATTGGGGACATGAATCTTGAAGGTGACTAGTTTGTTTGCAGATCCAACAATGAAAAGTAATCTTTTCATATTCCAATCATTAAGTCAAATATGATTTGCCTCGTTTTAAGATCAACTTATCTAGAATACCTTTACTAAGGTCAATCTCCATGTATACATGGACATAAGTGAACAACCCCATCTTTGCCTTCTCATAATTTCTTTTAAAATATCTGCCTAGTGAGTTCCCAATATGTTTTGATACTAGAGGATATCAAAAGTGAAGAGGAAAATTAGGAAAGTGAACCTAGACCGATATTTTGGAAACCACCATCTTATCGAGGTCAAATTTAGGAAACCATGGGGTCATAAAGAGCCATGCTCTTCCTCTGAACTAGGGCCCCCCATTAATCACCTTATGATAGTATACCTTGTTTGGAGGCTGCAAAATAAAAATAAAAACCCTCCAAAGATTTTTCACTAAATATGGATTAGGAATTGTTAGAAGTTAAGTTGCTTGAGGAATGAGCTTGGATTTAACGGTATCCGAGAAGGCAATTGACTTTGAATATGAGGGTCTCTCAAACACCCTTACTCCTCCATGCAAATGTAGTGTCAATATAATAGTTGATTCCTTACAGATTTTATAATCACATAGCTTGGTAAGATCATCTAATTGTTTACCCCCATAAAGGCATCTCTGTTAATCCATTGGAATACCCTAACAATACTCTAATTTGTGTTTTATGTATTCCACATAATTTGATGCAAATACCCATAAGAGAAGCGATTTCCTGGAGAGGATCTTGGTGTTGGGCTCTAAAGATGTCCTAAAAACAACCTATATGTATCAGCTGAAGGTAGGTGTTGGCACAAGCATTTTACTTGTCGACTATGTAGGTTCTTACCTTCCATTTTCAATACTTCATCCTCAAGAGATGCAACACCTGTAAAAGGAACAAAAATCGTAAAAGGAACGACAATTGTTCCGTTCAAATGAACGACACTACCTGTAAAGGGAACAACAATCGTAACAAGGGAACGACAACCGTTACATTGGGCCGAACTAATGTTGTATTAATTGCATCATAGTACTTGCCCAATTATCTAATTTGTCAATCCGAGGTTCGTAAACTTACGAAGCACACACAAAGTATATGCAGGATTGAAGCGGAACTAATCTAATCTAATGTTGAAGCTACAACTGAAATTGAATCATTAATCTAATGCAGGAAACTGAAACACAGGACTTGGAATTGAATTACTACAACTCATGACTGAAATAAAATTGCGTAAATGAAATTAATCTAAGAATGGGAAATTGCGTTGAAGGATAAACAACATGTGAAGAGCAACAAGAAGACACATGTGAGCTCACACTAACAGTGAAACAATCTCAAATTACATTACAAGAATCAAATGACAAATCATGAAACAATAATTGAAACATGAATCAAACTAAGAATCCCTTTCTCCACAATCAAACTTATCTTTCAAATCCTAATCACTACTACTAAATGACTACTCAACGACTACCCTTTCAAATCCTAATTGATTACCTCGTCATGAAGAGAGGGCACTTTCTTTTATACATGAGAGCCTTGAAGATAAGATAACCATCTCATAATTGCAAATCCATTATTCTCTCAACTACATCCCCATTATTACAAAATATGATCCCTTCAAATCCTCACACATATCTCTCATATATCTTGGATAAGATATGTTATCCATTCCCCATGATCTTCTCCTTGGAATAGGCTTGAATTATCTCCTCAAATCTTGAAATGGTGGAGGAAGTATTCAAGAAGTCTTTTTGAATTAATCCTTCACATATTCCTACACATTACAAAGCTCACACATTTTTGAGATATATATGAAAACATGTCGATTTTCTAATATTTAATCACAAATTCCCTTTTAATACTAAAATGAATAAAGTGGAGAATGATAAGGTGAAACCCAAGTATATTTATGAAAATGATATCATGAAAGGTTAATGGGGCGATGAAATGTGAAGAATGATGAAGGGAAAGGTGGATGAAAATATGACATTTATGAGCCCCAACATACCCCCAAATTGAATTTGTTGTGCATGCAACTGTGCATGGATCTTCTCAAGAAATTTTGGCATCTGAATTTCGGCTTTGAGTGATGATAATGAATATTTCCATGATGGGATTTACATGAGTAACAACTGACATTTTCTTATGGTTGGTTCTTGTGTGACAACCATGAATATAAAGAATGTTGGTTCTTGTGTTAACAACATTCATTTTGCTATTTGTTCTCTTGTTGTTATGATAATAATTTACCCATATTCTTACTAGAAAATATAAGCTATCAATGTGCATAAGAAAACATCAGTGAGTATAAGAAAGCCCTTTTTCATATTTGTGAATGATGCCAATATGTATATCAATGCTTATGAAGCAAAGTGCAATAGAGTATCGTTGGAAAAGAAATGTTGGTAAATGGTAAATGAGACAAAAAATGGAATGATGGTAGTGGAAAAATGGAGTGATGAATGAAGTCCCCTATACCCCCCAACTGAACTGGTTGCATGTCCACATGCAACTTGGCAGGGGTCATAGAAGTGAAAAGGAAATGGATCTTGGTGAGGGAATTTTCCAAATTATTCATTGCTAGCAGTTGAGGAATTACATGATTAAAGTTTAGAAAATAACTTACCTCCACTTACCCAAAATGTTGATGAACTATGAAATAGGAATATGGATGATGCGGTTGTTGGAGCATGGAAGATGTCACTGTCCCAGGATCATGTGAAAGGTGATTGTTGTTGTAGCTGGGACTGTTGTATCTACCCGATCAGAGACTATGAAGTGCAGGAATCTGAACTATTGTTGATGAATCATGGAAACGAGGAAGTGTGAAGGTGGAACTGTGCTACTCTCATATAGCTGAACCCATGTTGTTGTAACTACTGAGGGAGTGAGGAAAAATTGTATAGTCGTCACCCGCTGCTAAACCTGATGGTACAATTATAGGCATGCGAATGAATGTGTCGATGTCGAGCATGAAAAAAAGTCATTGGATTACCGACCATTGATGAATGTCGTTAACCAATGCAAGGCAAACTCACCATCGATGTCAATGAGTGCCAAGGTACCTGAGTACATCTTGCGAAGTGAGAATGAATGAGATGATGTCGAGCCACTTGCAAGATCTAACGATCAAGGGACATTGATGTATTCCCATGATTGTCAGCGAGAGAACTTGCCATTAAGGCATGCAAGCCTCCAGGTACTCAAAAGGAACTCTAGTCTATATCCTAGAGAAGGTGTTGAGGTCGATGGGGCAAGACTTGTTGAAAGGTGGGCCTTAAGGAATCCCACATCAGTCAACGTGAGTTTTTACAAAAATATTGGTAGGACTATACGAAAGATCTCAGTAGCGACAGTGTTTATGGCAAGGCAATGTAGTCATGGAAAGGAAGCTGGATAGTTTTGTTGACAAGGCAAAATGAACTGAAAAAGATAGAGATGTATGCAACTCAAAAATATAGGTGTGTGAGAAGTCGTGAAGGATAATTCAATGGAAGATGGGCTTCAACAACAGGGATGACCAGTCTGCTTTGAAGGGAAAATGGGGGAAAACATTCATGATGCAAATGGGTTTATAAAAGGTTTATGTGTAACAACAAACATCATGATGTTTATGATGAGTAACAACTCCTTCAAGCAGTCAACAAAGCATGTTTTTTTTCAAAAGTTTTGTGATTCTTGAAAATCACTTCAGTAGCAAAATGTGATCGTCTTTGAACCTATGAAATCTTAGTACTAATCCTGCATGAAAACTATGAGAGCTTCGAAAAATATGAAATGCAGGAATAAGTATGAATGCGATCAAATCAAATTCAAAAACAAAGTATGTTTTACTTGTTTCCCTTTGTGCGCAAGTTCCGTCGTCAATTGTTGTTGAAGTGACTCAATGAACCAAGTTAGCGTAAATGTAAAAAAACATTACTCCAATATAGTTTTCAAGAATTGATTGAAATCCATTTGCTAAAGCTTTTTTTCTTTTGTTTTTAATTTTATTTTTACTTTTTTGAATTTTTATTATTATTATTTTTATCTTTGACCTAAGATTTTATGATTTTATATATATATTTTTATAATAAAACAAAGCAAATAAAATGAATCTTTTTTTATATAATTTTTCTTTTATAATAAAACAAACAAATTAATTAAAATTCTTTTTGCTATTATAATCTTTTTATAATAAAACAAACAAATAAAAGAAAATTATTTTTTATTATAAAACAAAACAAAAGAATGGTTGTCACAGAAATCATCCTTTCACAGAAACCTTCATCTTTCTATGCCTGCACTACCAGGCCACCATGAATGCCCCGTGCTGATAGGAGAAGTTTGCGGTGCCCGAGGGAACTAAAAAATGAGCTATGAACGAGACAACCATGGCTGCCAGAAAACGTGTTTCATTCTTTGACTGTTAGTTAGCCTGGGGAACGTGGCAGCTAGTGCATGGTCACGTCTATGGACGTGCCCTTTTATATCACAAGCATTCCTCATTCAGATAATATTCCCACATGCTAAACTCCACATCACTCTACTCATCCAAAAAAAATCAGAGACCTGCACAGTGACTTGCACAGAATCCACCATTGAGTCCTTGGAGTTCAGAGTTAGAGCCGGAGTTATGTTCTGGTTTTGAATTCTTAGAGTGTGGCTTCCAAAGAGTTGCGGTTATATCTATGATATTCGTTGGGCTCACACATCTTTACGCCGAAAGGCGTATACCTATTGACAATGGGCAGAATTAATCACCTTTTAATCATAAATTTCAATCTTACGGTTCACAATTGAAGATGCTGGCATATTCTTCGTCGTCCTCTCTAATCAACGGATGAGATTTTAATAAATTAACTTCCGCTCATTTATAAAGATGTCTGTTTATGTGATTACTTTTTCACATTTACTAAATCAAATTAAAAAATTACTTGCTCATCACCAGATTGCCACGTTCAGTGATTAACAAATAACAATAGCTATTAAAAAACTGGACAAATGCGTATCCGCGCGTGGATGTAAATTGCTGTCGTTTCATTTCTGTTGAATTGGATGCGAATTAAACGACGGCTCACAATGCGCGTAGCTCAAGTGTCTCTTCGTAGCTCAACAACCGCTCACGATGCCAAGTGTCTCTACGTAGTAATATATGATGCTCGTTTCATTTTCTTCACGATGGGTCAAGGACGGCTCAACTACGTTCTTCACGACGGCTCAAGAAACTGCGCGCATAAGAGTGGACACGTATGTATAAAGTAAAGTAAATATGCCTTTCGGCGTTAATCAGTCACATAATTGTGACTGTGCTAGTGTAAATACATTTAAGAGCCTGTCCGCGAAATTGTTGCGCGTCCATACACATTGACCTGCCATTGTCACTCAAGCAAACCCCACTCGATTCACAAACATGACAGCATACCCTCCCTATGGGTTCTCACGTGCAATTTTGTGCGTGGCGCATTGGGAAATTTAATCTATTAGAATATATTATTCTGCAACAAAACGAAGGGCGTTCGGTTCCTACCAAAGGAACATAGTGATTTAGATCAAAAAGGTGATCAACACAACACCATAGAAATGAATTTGACAACATTGTTGGTCATTATTTCATTGGTTCTGGACTGGACTCTAGCGTTCTTTTCGTTCACCGGAAGCCTTTTACCTGCATACCAGTCCTAATAGAGTCTCTAGCCTGCATTATTATTGTTCATCGGAATGCATTCATTGTGACACTATGAGATATTCGTTGGGATATTCCATTAGTTAGAAAGCAAGAGAGGAACGATGGAGGAAAAATTTCTGCCAAATCAGAGAAGGATCCATCAGATACGCAACATCATAATAATTTTAACTTAATGAACCTCAAATAAAATGTCGATGGACAGAATATTCAGGAAAGTCAACACATAAAAATTTCAAAAATAGTTATGTGACAGTGATAATTATGGGGTTTGGCTCCGTTTTGAAGAATACAACAAGCTCATATACCTGGATGCAGACATTTAAGTGTATGAAAATATCAATCACCTCTTCGATCTCCCATACTCGACAATATTTGAAATTCGCCCATTGACCATACCATATCCACAACATGCGTGTCCCAATCAACCGGGTGTTGATAACACTGTTGCCCTCGTGGCAAACTTGTAACCCTATTTCCGATCGAAATCCTTGCTGAGAACGCATGTTTTGTTAGAAACACAATATTGCTTCCTAATTTTAGATATAGCGTGGAGGTTGGCGGTCTGGGAATAATATCGCCAATATGGAAGAAGATTGCTGCAAATCAAATACAATCAAATGATAAATGGGATTTAGTCTTGGAACCTCCGGAAGAAAAGCAATATTATTGAAAAAAGGCGAAGGAGTAGGTTATGAAAAAAAAATGGTTACAACTGAATGTGGTGCTTGATTAGGATATTTATTAGCCAAATTTAACACTTGGAGCCGTTCTAATTCTGTAATCTCCAGCTCACCATCATACTGCACCGTACACTACCTCGTATCATTTTGTCCCACATCATATTCTGCATCACTGTCTAGCCGCTATGCTTCCTATTGCTAGCTAGATCTAACTATATTCATTCGCACTAACCAGCTATATGTATGAGCAGGCTTGCTGAACCACCTTTTACCCCGAGTGTTTTTCCGAAAAAGGATTTGAAGGTTCCATGGATCCAGATGGATTCACATATCCTATAGTCGATAAGAGGGGAGGGAGGGGGACACGCTTCGTCGGCACACAAAAGACAGAATAACAGGTGGGGAAGGCACAAAGCGATTTCTTTGTTCAGTTGAACGTACAAGTGGATCCCATATCGCAGATACGAGGAGATAAATATGAATCTAAAAACGAATTTCATGGGGTATGTTGGATATGGAAAAAAAAAATGGAACCGCTTACCTCGTCGCTCCCTCTCAACATGCACTTACTCGCGTATTCCTTTAGCCAGTTATTGTAGCAAATCCTGTTGAAGCATGCGCCTTTATACCATCCAGATCTGCCATTCTTTCTCCCAAGCAACCTCAATGCATACCAATCACTAGACAGGAACATTCTAGTTCGACCAAGCAATTCCAACAACCATCACACCTGGTCCGACCACTGCACATCATAGACGTCATTTCATGCCATCACTAGTCATCACCAACATCAAAGGTCGCAGTTTCTACACTATCAGTGGTTGGATTTAACCAAATATACGATCCACTAGCTTCCATAAGTTGTTTACCTTGATTTTTCGTCAATGAATGTACCAGGTAGACAAAAGGCAGTTTACCCCATCCACAAAGCAACGTCAAAGAAAATACTGGGCACAGAGGTAGAGGCAATTAATCATGCACTGAACCTCATATGGGAAATATTTGGCTTGATATAACATATTTAGATCTCGGCTCTCGTGAAATTGCAAATTGATTATGTTGTTTATTTGTTCGATCAAGATTATGCGGTGGTTTCTGTGCATTTAAAATTCATGATATTTTATTTGTTTGTAGGGTTATTTCCAGGCATCTACGGGATGAGGGACGAAGGAAAAAACATGGAGTTGGTGCTACGCAAACAAAAAATAAACCAGGCTAAAAGTTAAAAACGAGATTGGACCTTGGGAGGGTTGTTGCGTGAGAGTTATGTGTAATTGTTTTTGTCACCTTCATTGATTAGATATGGGCCTCTTATCTTCTTATTCATTTATTATTATTATTATTATTCTAATGTACTTGTTGTTTTTGTTTTTTTGATTTGCAGACAAAAGGATCCGCAAATTCTTATTTATGTATTTTATTTTTTCTATTATGTTTTAAAATAAATAAATAAATTTGTGAGCAAATGGAAACAAATTGTAGATGAAAAATAGATTAGGCAATTTTTCATCGTCAATCGATTAATCTTCCTGAAATCAATCAGTCATTGATGCAGGAGCATCCGCAACATCCGCAATTCAACATATCAACCAGCGCGAGGAGGAAGAGAATCGTACAGCTGGAAAGCGCCAGCATCCAAAATTCTGAACCATTGTAATATATGGTTGCGCCAAGCATTAATGTTTTGATGTGATGAAGCACACTTATAGATTGTAACGGACCTTGAGCGGATAAGCTCTAGTCCTTAGGTAGCTGAGGCATTTACTTAGAGTTAATGCAGGTAGATAGAATAATTAACTGTAGATTAGACAGTTTTAGTTTAGAGAGGGAAAACGGAATATAG
>SNQJ01S0000555.1:660688-696062 GCA_010110895.2 Picea sitchensis
CTCAAGGTACAATGTATGTAAAATAAAAAGAACTACAGTTGCTAGGAAATTGTGTCCTTCACTCCAAGACGACTTCACAAAGAATGGAACTTCTGCTCAATGAAGGTCTTGGTGAAGATGTTTGTCGTTTGTTCTGCTGAAGGACATAATTGTAGGTCGATGATCCCCTCGTGTAAAAAGTCTCGGATGTAGTGCATGTGGATATCGATGTGTTTTGTCCACTGCCTCTGAATTAGATCTCTACAGAACTTCAAAGTTCTCTGGTTGTCACACCAAATGGCGATCGGCCGATGAAACTGAATACCCAACTCAGTGAGAAAATGTTGTAGCCACATAGCCTAAATGGTTATGTTAACTGCCCCTCTATACTCTGCCTCGGCTGAAGATAGAGCAATGGGAGTTTGATTCTTTCTCATCCAACAGATAAGCCCAAAACCAAGACTAAGTGAGTAACCAGATGCGGACTTACGATCAATGTTGTCGAGGGCCCAGTCAAAATCAGTAAACTCGATGAGATCTAATGTAGAGTCTGTTGCATAATGAATCCCAAAGGTGATGGTGCCCTGTACGTATCGAAGGATATGCTTTGCAACCTTCCAATGTAGCTCATGCGGCTCCTGCATGAACCTGGAAACTGTGCCAATTACATAGGAGAGGTCTGGTATGGAGTCTATGAGATACAACAAGCTCCCCACTAGTTGTCTGTACAATGTGATGTCAACCAGTGGACTGTCCCCGCCATCCTCAAGTTTGACTCTTGATAGGAAAGGAGTTGGAGCAGACTTGCAGTCTGTCATTTGAAATCTCTCAAGGAGATCTCGTGCATACTTGGTCAGAGATAGTTTGATGCTTGATGCATCCTGATTGATCTCAAGTCCACGGAAGAAGTGTAGTGAACCCATGTCCATCATTAAAAACATGTCATGTAGAATCCTCTTGACTGCAGCAATCATTGAAGTCGAGCAACCGATGATCAACAAATCATCAACATATAGAACTAAGAGTAGAAGTGAATCAACCATCTTGAGCATGTAGACATTCGAGTCTAATTTACAATGTACAAAGTTATGTGACAATAGGTAGGAGTCCATCTTGGCATACCATGCCCTTGGAGCCCGCTTGAGGCCATAAAGAGACTTCTTCAGTCGACAGACCAAAGATGAATCCTGCATAAATCCCTGGGGCTACTCCATATAGATCTCCTCAGAGAGATCACTGTGAAGAAATGAATTATTCACATCCATCTGATGGACTTCCCATCCCTTGGTCATCGCAATGTTAAGTGCCAAATGTATGGAATCCATATTCGCTACTGGAGCGAAGGTCTCATCATAGCCAATGCCATGCACCTGTTGAAAGCCTTTGGCAACAAGCCTAGATTTGTATCTGCTAATCTGTCCATCCACTGTGCTCTTGGTCCTGTAGCCCATCTGCATCTGAAAAGTTTCCTTCCATAAGGAAGGGGAACCAGATCCCAAGTTTGGTTCTTAAGGAGGGAGTTGTACTCCTCCTGCATGGCGAATTCAAAAAAGGGATTTCAGACAGCCTCACCATAAGACTGTGGATCTGAAGACTGAACCAAGAAAAGATGCATGGAGGGAAATGGTTTAGTGGCAGTGAGTGCAATAGGAGGCTCCTCGAAATCAAATCCAGTCCTCCTAGTATCGACTGGATTACCAACAAGATCCCCTGCATCATGAAGAGTAGTATGTGCCCACTTGGGCCTCTTCTCTAGCTCTGCATCTGCATATGGATGCTCTAACTCTGCATCTGACTGTACTGACTCTGTATCTGGATCATCTGATTCCTCTGAAGAAGAGTTGACATGTGCATGCTCATCATCTCGGACAGGTGGAAGAATGAAGGTGTCTGCATGCGATTGTTGAGGTACATGCGAGACACTTTCCTCAAATTGGACACTTCGCTCAATGATGATCCAGTCCGAGGAAATATCAATAATTTTGTATCCCTTCACACCGTTGGGGTATCCAACAAAGATACTCTCTGTGCTCTGTGGATCAAGTGCCTTCCTCTTTTCAGAGGGAATCTGGGCCCATGCACGTTAACCGAAAATGCGAAAGTGGGTCACTTCTAGTTTGAGGCTGCTCCAAGCCTTGTAGGGGGTCTTATCCTTGACAGATCTATGGGGAGATATGTTTTCGATGTAGGTTGCACAAGTAAGTGCTTCAACCCATAGTCTTTATGGTAGTGACTTTGCATGTAGCATGCAAGATGCCATCTCTTTTAGAGATCTGTTTTTCCGCTCAACAACTATGTTTTGCTGCGAAGTATAGGGAATTGTGTGCTGCAAATGAATCCTTGCCTCATGATAAATATTATGGATCTCATGATTGACATACTCTCCCCCGTTATCGGCTGTGTCTCAACCAGGGCTTTGAAATTTTTGAGGTGTTGAAAGACCTTAGATTTTTTCCTGAGAAAGTAAATCCATGTGAAACGTGAGAAATCATCAACAAAAATGTGAACAAACATCTTTTTGTTGACTGATGGATGCGGAAAAGGACCCATGAGGTCACTATGGATCATATCTAAAGGAGCGGAAGGTCTCTGAGTCTTTTCTCTGTCGAATTTCTCTTGAGGGTGTTTTCCAAGAACACATCCCTCACAGAGTCCTTTAGAGAAATGGATGTTTGGTAGACCATCAACCAATATTTGCTTACTAAGCTATTGCATATATCTAAAATTCAAATGCCCGAACCTTTCGTTCCATATCCTACTACTTTCATCAACATGGGTAAGTAGTAAAGCATAATCTAGTTCAATAAATTCAGAAAATGTATACAATCTAGATTGATGATCTACCTCGCCGGTAGCAACCCTGGAATTGGTTTGCATGTCAAATATGTCCACTTCATTTGGTATGAAGATGACTTTCTTCCCGGTCCTGGAATTTGTCTTTTGATACATAGAGAGAAGATTGACGAAAATTTTGGGAACGTGCAACACATTCTCGAAGCTTTTGTTGGTGAGTTCAAACCTTCCTTTGTCGGTGACCTCAACTGGAGAGTTGTCCCCCATCAAAATAGGAGGACCTTTGCATGCATCCAATGAATAATATATTGATTTTGTGGCAGCCATGTGAAGTGATGCTTCTGAATCTACGATCCAAGCATCGGGAGAGGAGTTGATGGCAATAAAGGCATGTCTAGAATTGCCTTTCTTGGGATTTTGATCTTCTGACTTCTTCTTCTTAGCACCCTCGGGGATTCGATCTCCAAGGTTATTTTGCTGAAGTATTTGAGTCATTAGATCTATTTGTTTTTGCATGCATGCGGATTCTGGATGGAATCCTTTGTGACAGTATGTGCATTTCTCTCCTTTTCTTCCCTTTCCACCTTTGGATCTGGAGGCATCGGTGAAGGGTATTGAGTGCCCTTCCTTCTTCAGATTTGCATGAGCTTTCCTTTTGTCTTTATATTTAGATTTCTGATATTGATGGTTTCCATCTTGCACAGTAAGTGCATGCGCCTTTGGGCCTTTGTTTTTTCCCATGTTGATGAGCTTAGTTTGCTCTTGTGTTAGGGATTCGATAAATTCCTCAAGAGAAGGCATCTTCAAGGTGGCTCCAGAGGCAAATTTGACTAAATGGAGTGTGGATACGAACATAGAGAATTCAGGACCAAGTTTGGAGAGAATGGTGAGAACCATTTGTTTCTCCTCCTTAGATTTATCAACCCCGCAAGCTTTGAGTTACGACAGTAAATCCTTGAATTTTGTAAAAAAAAATTGGAGATTGTCGAAGCTTTTTGGATCCAATGTGAGAAATTCCACCTCGAGAATGTGTCCCCTTATCTCATATTTTTTCCAAATATCCCTTCCATTGTGGTCCAGGTTTCATTGAAGGTTTTACAGGAAGGTATGTGAAAAAGGAGATTGAGAGAGATGAGACTGCAAATTGTTCTAAATGCTTCATCCATTCGATATTAGATACTTGGATTTTTCTATGGTTGATGTTGGTTTTGTGTCTATATTCAAGGTTAACCTGTACAATCCTCTGGTTCGTAGATGTATGATTATTCTCTCCTTCCATGCAAAGTAATTGTAAGGTGTAAGAATGAATTCTTTTGGGAATTCTATTTTTCCGTTGTCTTCAATCTTTGGCACCTGCAAAAAAAATGGTGTAGCTTTTGCTTAGCAGTCTGTCGGCTTTGATACCATGTAAATGTGTTGAACCAACACATAATAGATCTAGCTAGAAAATACCACACACATTTGCAGAGAGAAATTGAGAAATAAGAAGCAAGAGAGAAAGAATAGAAGAATTCTCATTAACCGTAATGAATAATGAATAATTTACATATGATATACTATGTATAACTCAGAACCAGAATCAGAAGATGGTTATGTTTGAGAGACTACAGAGCATTCATATGCTCGAGATTGAGTCGGTTACTTCTTACCTTGGCAGATTCACTCAGGTCAGAGATGAGCTTGCAGCCGTTGGAGAGATAATGGACCCAGACTCTATGGTGAGGACAACCTTAAACAATTTTACCAAACCATGGGGTCCATTTGTTCGAGGCATTGTTTCCTAGGAGATTATGCCTACTTGGGAAAGACTTTGGGATGATTTCTTCGAGGAGGAGATGAGACTCACCTCAGAGACTTCTGGACAACAATAGACATTGTAGGGTGATGAGGATCTTTCTCTTTGGACAAAGGGAAAGAAGAAGGTCGGCAAGGGTGCTCGATTAGGTCCCAAAGTTGGGGCCACGCCACAGAGAGAGAGCAGTAGTGGGAAGAAGAGAGATATGAGAAAAGTGAAGTGATTTGCTTGTAAGAAGATAGGAAACTATGTTGGACAATGATCTAACGGGAAGAAGAAGGGTGGTACGAAAACTACAATAGAGGAGGCAGAGTTTCCAACATTGTTTGAGAGGGAGTGTGCCTTCCTTATCTGTTGCGCTTCAGTTGAGACGACACCCAGTATCTGGGACATAGACGATGGGGCTTCGAGCCATGTGACTAGTGTGAGGGAGCATCTTACTAATCTCAAAGATACAGAGGTCAGGATGGAGATAGCTCTCAGAGATGACACCTTAGTAAGAGTTGTTGGGTGTGGCACAATTACCTTTCAGAGAGATGGCATGCCACCTATTTCATTCAAGGATGTTCTCTATGTCCCTAGGTTGAAGAAGAATTTGATTTCAGTTTCCACCCTCCATGATAGGGGTCTTGAGGTGTCCTTCAGAGGGACAGAGGTCCTAATACACCCTAAGGTGTCATGTCTCACCTCAGGGCAAGAGATTGGAGTGAGGGATGGGAAACTGTTTAGATTTTTTTTCCAGCCACTTCATGCCTTGGCAACGAGTAGCGATAACAATTAGTTATGTGAGTTATGGCATCAGAGGATGGATCACCTTCATCATGGTGCTCTTGGAGGACTGAGAGAGGTTGTGACAGGAGTGCCATAACTCAGTTCAGAGCATCATGATGTGTGTAGAGGGTGTGTGCTTGGTAAGTTTATCAAGGCGTCTTTTCCCAGCAGTGACACCAGGTCAACTGGGGTACTGGATTTAGTACACACAGATGTGTGTGGGCCTATGTATTGGGCATCCTTAAGTGGTCATGAGTACTATCTCACATTCATTGATGACAATTCAAGGAAAACCTGGATTTATTTCCTTAAGACCAAGAGTGAGGTCTTCAAGAGGTTCCAGAAGTTCAAAGCTCTTGTCGAGAACTAGATAGGAAAGAGGATCAAGATCTTGCGGTCAAATAATGGAGGTGAGTACTCCTCCAGTGAGTTTGTAGACTTTTGTACCCGTGTTGGGATCAGAACAAAGATGACTGTGTCTTACAACCCCTAGCAAAATGGGGTTGCCGAGAAGAAGAGCAGGGCTATCAAAGGTGCAGCGAGATCTATGTTGCATGATCAGAGTTTGCCTCTATACCTTTGGGCAGAGGCTAGTGATATTGCAGTCTATCTGCAGAATAGGAGTCCCCACAGGATTTTGGGGAAGATGACTCTTGAGGAGGCCTTCATTGGTAGGAGGCCCGATGTCGAGCACATTAGGATTTTTGGGTGCTTGACTTATTCTCATGTCTTCTCAGAGAGGAGGACAAAGCTAGACCCCACAACTTGTCAAGGGATTCTATTTGGATACTCAGAGGTCTCCAAAGCCTACCAGATTTACATTCCATCACGACGGAGAGTGGTGGTGAGAAGAGATGTCATATTTGAGGAGGGTAGGGATCTTTAGAGATCTCTCGAGTCGAGAGTCAGTGTTGAGGATGATGCAGAGGCAGAAATTGATGTCTAATAGGAAGCACAACCTCATGTTTCTGGTACACCAATTTCAGGGGTGACACGGTCACCTTGCATAGCTTCAAGTTCATAGTCACAAGGAGTTCAGTCAGAGGGGGCAAAGGCTTCATGATCTCAGAGTGTTGAGACTATACCTAAGGCAGATACTCTTGGGTAAAGAAAGCTTACTTCTCCATTGACTACATCAGGGAAGAGGAAACTGAGATGGTTTGAGGAGACCCTAAAGGAAGCCAAGGAGAACGTAGGAGCGCCCAAGAGACATTTCAGAGAGAGCAAGCCTCAAGAGAGGCTTGGGTCCTATTTGGCTATGGTGACTAGTATCTCAGATACTGAGCCACGGACATTTGCGCAGGTGGTTGACCAACAGGTTTGGAGAGAGGCCATGCTGAAGGAGTATGACTCCATTATGCGCAACGATGCTTGGGATGTGGTTTTGAGGCCAATAGGGAAGTCTGTTGTGACTTCTAGGTGGTTGTACAAAACCAAGTATGTTGCAGATGGCAACATAGAGAAACACAAGGCCCGATTTGTGGCGCGAGGATTCTCTCAGACAGAGGGAGTCGATTATGATGAGACATTCGCACCAGTTGCGAGGCACATCTTAATCAGGAGTATTATTTCCATAGCAGCGGAGATGGTTTGGAGGATACATCAGATGGATGTCAGGACCGCATTTCTCAATGGTTTTATAGAGGAGGAGGTGTACATTGAGCAGACACAAGGGTTTGAGGTGAGTGAGAGGGAGTCTGACGTGTGCCTTTTGAGAAAGGAACTATATGGTCTGATGCAAGCTCTCAGAGCTTGGTATTCACGTATTGACACATACTTGCTTCAGATGGGTTTTGAGAAGAGAGATGTTGATCCTAACCTCAATTACATCATTAGAGGTGAGGATACGCTCATTCTCATTTTGTATGTGGATGACTTGTTCATCACAGGCACAGAGGATCTCATAGTTGAGTACAAGTTAGGACTTGCATCAGATTTTGAGATGAGTCACATCAGGTTGATGCACTATTTTATGGGTATGGAGGTATGGCAGGAGGAGGGTCACATATTTCTCGGGCAGGGAAAGTATGTTGCAGATATTCTAAGCAGGTTTCAAATGGAGGACTATAGGCCTATGTATACACCCATGGTCACCAACTGGAAGAATCTTAGTGCTTCAGATTCCCAGTTGTTGGATGTTATAATTTATAGACAGCTGATCAGGTCACTGATGTGTCTGGTGAAAACTAGACCAGATATTTGTTTTGCCTTGAACACTCTCATCCAGCATATGGTAGAGCTGAGGAGTGTTCATTAGATTGGGGCAAAACATGTGTTGAGGTACATTGCAGGGTCAGTTGATTATGGCTTGGACTATATCAGAGGTGATGGAGTCAATTTTGTTGGCTACATAGACTCAGACTGGGCAAGATGTGCTACTGACAGGAAGAGCACCGCAGCGTGTTGTTTTGGTTTGGGGTCAGAACATGTTTCCTGGTTCAGCCGGAAACATAAGTCAGTTGTTTTGAGTTCCGCCGAGGCAGAGTATATGGTAGTCATTCAGGCCAGTTACGAGGCCATTTGGCTTCCTAAGATGCTGGTAGGATTATTTGGTCAAGAGTTGCCTCCGACCGTCATTCACTGTGATAATCAGAGTTGTTTCAAACTCTCTGAGAATCTAGTTTTCCATGACCAATCGAAGTATATTGAGATCAGATATCAATTCATCAGAGATTGGGGTTAGAGAGGGGCAGTTTAGTTACAATATATACCAATTGATGAGAATATTGCAGATATTCTCATCAAGGCCCTGCCAAGGGGCAAACATGTCTACTTCAGAGACAAGATGGGCTTGGTGAAAAACACTTTCCTCGGTAATAGAGAGTGTTGAGATTTGTGTACCTTGGGAAGTGGTCCCCAGGTGTTTGTGAGCCTCTAAACACAAGTGGGAAATAATTTGTACTATGTACCTTGTACTTTATGTCTAATTTTACTTTGACTTAGGATATTTAAGTCAAAAGTGAAATTTGGTCATTTTAGCCTTAAATGACTATTAATTCACTTTGTGGGTGAATTAGGAGACAAAAAGTGAACTGAGGGAACTTAACCCAAAGTGGGTTTGTGAGTGAGATTATTATGGGATGATCTCAACCTTTGATTAGAGATGGGATGTGATGATTTCATCCATCCATCTCTTAGGTTTCCTTATGGAGGTTCAAAAGGGGCGCATAGGGCCAAGAGAGGCTCATTCACTCTTATGTTCACTTGGAGACTTTGAGAGAGAGCATTGAGGTGAGGATGGTGGATATGGTTGAGGGAAGCTTATGAGCCTCCTTTCATGGAGGACTCATGGAGGCTTAGGCCCTATTTATTTTGTGGTTGTGGTTCTTGCTTGGAGGAGGGCACACATATAACATGGAGGTCTTGCAGTGGTTAGATTTATTTGAGGACGGTGTCAATGGAGAGGTAGCACACAACAACTTGTTTGTGTGCAAGGGTTTATTCACTAGAGCCTCGGGGAGTAAGGGAAGTTCATTTCAGTGGATTGGACAACATTTGAGGAGGGCGCACCATACTTGAGCACATCTTTCATCTTGGACTTGTATTGCAGCTTGAGAGAAGTTGTTATTGTATTAGGTTCATTTGTTTCATGTACTTGTTGTATTCCACCTTCTTTTCTCCACATATATAGACTTATATTCCAAACTGGTTTTCCCTAGGGGGGTTTTATCAGGGGTCATGTTGACCAAAAATACCTGTGTTCATTTTCATATATGCTAGAGTTTAGAACAACATTATTTCAGTAGTAAAGATCTATAGGCGTGTTACATATTTTATGGTATGCAAGTGATAACTTGTTGGTGACTAAAACTACATGCTAGAGCACATAAATGCCTATGTAACCGTAACTAAAACAAAAGTGAAGTTCCTGATTAGTTTGTTGATTTAAAACAACAACAAAAAATAAGTGTGTGACAACAGAAACTTAGAGACATCTTGAGGTCAAAGAGAAACCTAGATGGCAGCCTGTTAGGACCTTAGAAAATCTTCAAGTAACTTTTTTTAAAACAAGGGAGTTTCAAGCTAGCTAAACTCCCCAGATTACCAAAAGAGGTAAGGCTTTGTATCCCCCATTTTCTCTGTTCAACCACCAATCCTGCCAAGCTTGTTCCAATGAAGTACCAATCCAACTACAACGGATTTCTAAAAATCTTGAAACTTCATTCCAAACTTATTTGATGTATCAACACTCCAAAAAGATATGAAGTGTTGTTTCTCCTTCAGAATTATAGAGGGAGCACCAGCCTGGTCCATGATTATTTCTCTTTTGGAGTATTTCCCAGGTCGACACCTTATTTGATAAGACATTCCACTTGAATAATCTTCTCTTGGATGGACAATTCAACCTCCAAAGCTTTCTCCACCACCATACTAGCTCTCTTTGAAACAAGTCTAAATTTGGTTTGATATATCCATCCTTAGGAGTGTAGATCCCTGGAGGAGAAGAATCCCAAATAAGTTCATCCTCACAATCCCTGAGCTTAATCTGTGATCTCTTTAAGATTTTTATATATATCTCCAACTCTGTGGCATCCTTCTCTTCTAAACCCATTGAATTTGTCGATTTCCATCCTTGGGACCAGATGGTTGTTAGTCTCGGATTTGCAAGTCTATTTAAAGTGTCAAACCCACGGGTTCTCAGATGATTGATAATATGTTCAGGGAGAATATGTTTCCGATCACATCCTGGCCAAGGATCTGTTCCCAATCTAACCTGTTGTCTATTCCCTATCTTCCAAAATAATCCTTCCCGGATGACCGGGAAGGAGTTGATAATCGCCTTCCAAATCACCAAAGTTCCTTTCAAATATTTTTGTGGATTCCTAATCCAAACCTCCAAAGAAACTGGCTCAATATATTTTTGAACCACTACCCTGGTCCAAAGACTAGAGGAATTTAAGAGTCACCAACCACCTTTTTCCGCTAGTTCTTTGGAAGGGAGAAAAATATATTTCAACCCCCATCCTCCAAGAGCATTAGGAACAACAATCCTTTCCCAACGAACCCAAGGAGTCACATGCAATTCTTTATTGCCACTCTAAAGAAATATGAAGGTGAGATTTCTAGTTGCTTCCAAGATTCCTTTTTGGATCCACAAGAGTGACATCTAGTAAACTGGAATGGATTTCAACACTGATTTTACTAATACTAGTATGCCCGCACGTGAAAGCCACTTATGGCTCCAAGTATTTTTTTTTTTCCTATTTCTTCAATAACCACATCCAATCTTCCTTTCTATAATCATTTGGTTTTAAAAAGAAACCCAGGTATTTTAAACCATCAGCATGCTTCCTTTCTTCAAAAGGAAATAAATGCCTAAATGCAAGTCGCTCTTCTTCAGTAAGCAAATTAGTTGCAAGGGACAATTTTCCTTCATTAATTTCCATGCCTGTTACTTTTGAGAAAAGACTTAGGATGTTTTTTAAATCTTCTGGATCTCGTTTGAAGCCCATACTAAATATTAGCACATCATCCACAAAGAGCATATGTGTAATTTGTAGATTTTGTGAAATTTTGATTCCCGAGAAGGATCCTAATATTTTTGCTTCCAAAATTGCTTTGTTGACTCCTTCTGCAACTAAGAGAAAAAGCAGAGGAGAAAGAGGGCAGCCCTGCCTTAAGCCTATTTATGAATGAAAAAAGTGTGAGGTAGAGCCATTAATAAGCAATGCAAAGGAAATTGTTGTGAAACAATTAATGATCCACCTGATGAAGGGAACTACAAAGCCCAAGTGAGTTAGTAATAAACGAATATAAAGCCAACTTACTCTATCATAGGATTTGGAGAGGTCGATTTTTAGCACTGCTCCCTTCAATTTCCTGGATTTAATGCTATGCAGACCTTCTTGTGCTACCCCTATCACTTCATGAATTTGTCTGCCTTCCAAGAAACCAAACTACTCACTCAAAATTCTTTTTGAGAGTATTCTTTTCACCCTTTTTGCTATAATTTTTGAAACAATTTTATAGATTTAGTTACAAAGAGAAATTGGACGAAATCCATCCAAAGTCGTTGGATTATCAGTTTTTGGAATTAAATCTATGAAGGTAGAGTTTAAGCTTAGAGGGATTCATCTTGTAGCTCTGGTGTCCCCTACCAAATTTAGCATATCCTGTCCCATAAATTCATACAAACGCAAAAAAAAATTCAATAGTCCAACCATCTGGACCTGGGATTTTGTATCTTTGAAAACTTTGAAGAACTTCTTTTAATTATTCTTCTAAAACTTCTTCCATCAATAGTCTATTGTCCTCTTCATCAGAAAATCTTGGAAAGAGTTGGGTCATTCGAACCACTTCTTCTATTGTAGCTTGATTCTCTGCTCTAAGGAGCTCTTGAAAGTGATTTCCTCCCAATCTTGACATCCCCTCAAAAGAGATCTCCAAATTTCCTTCATGATCTCTCAGGTGCCAAATGGTATTAGCACACCTCCTGCCTTTAGCAAAGTCTTGGAAGAACTTTGTATTCTCATCTCCACTTTCCAGCCAAGTAACTCTGCTTTTTAGTCTCCAAGATTTTTCCTTTTCCTTGAGTAGCTTATTCTTCTTTTCTTCCATTCATAGCAGTGAGACCTTGGACTCAGGTTTAGCATAACTCCCCCACCATATTCTTCATAAATCCTATGTAGCATAGACTGAATTTATTTTAGCTCTTGATCTTCACTTTGTCTTTTATGAAAATCCCAGAGCTTTATTTTCACTTTGATCCTTTTTAAATCTTCAACAAATTGAAAGGTTGTTGACTGATGGTTATCCTGATGAAAGGGTGTCCAATTTTCTTTAACAAGATTGATGAAAGATTCATCAACTAGCCATGTCTTGTTAAATTTGAAGGGACCAGCCAGATTTTTTGACCCTGTCTAATTTCAAATAAGATCAGACAATGGTAAAAAATTCCTCCACATCCTATCCACTGTTTAAATAACAATTGTTTTTCCAATAAAGAGCCAACTACCAAAAAACGATCTAGTCTTTTTGCTACTCGGTCCTCCCCCACCCTGTTGTTCCTCCAAGTTGGTTTTAGTTTGGTGGGTTCAATATCAATTAGTTTTCATTCCGTAAGATTTTGGGTAAAGTAACCCACCATAGGGTCATATCTTTCATGTAGATCCCAAACTTCAGAAAGTCCCAAAGAAAAATTTAAATCTCCCCCTAAAATGACCAAATGGTCTCTAAGAAAATACTTGTTAAAAAGAGTGTCCCATAATGGGCCTCTATTCTGATAAGGACCAAAAACATTAAGAATGTGGAATTCTTCCCCTAACTTCAGCACTAAAAAAGTAATGCCTAGCCTTGACTCCAAGCCCCGAGAGTTTGAGACTTTGATAGTCTGTGTGTTTCATCCTAACGCCAAACCCCCAAATCTTCCCATGGCATCCAAAGTTTCAAAATCCCATCCTGGAAGCAAATTTTTCAATCTAGTTTTTACCTCCTCCCCTTCCCCCAAAGTCTCGTGTAACATCAAAACATCAGGGTGTTCAGAATTAACCACCCTTTTTAGCGTTGGTCTTTTAAGGGGACCAAACAAACCCCTGCAGCTAAAATAATTGCACTTCATCCTAAACCCTTTCCCCGGGTCCGCATTGCTCTAAGCACTTGTTCAATCGACTGTTGTTTCCCTGCCAAGAGGTCACTCTTAGCTTTGGATTGTGCTTTCAAAATCAGTGATTTCCTCCCTCAGCCACCTCTATCCAACATCTTTATCACTTCCTTGCCCAATCCTCCCGAGGAAGCAGATTTCTTCTGGGATATAAGAAAATAACGAGCATATGAGTTCTCAGAAGACGAGGACGAGGAGTCATCTTCGACGCTGCAAATCCTCTTTGGGCCTAGAGGATTAGCCGAAGAAAAATCAATCACAAAGGTATCCATGCGTCTAGTTATGATCTGTGAGGGTCTTGTAGAGAGGGACATGTTTCTGAGAGCCTCCAACCACTCATTGCCATCTAAATTTAAATTATTTAATAAAAAATTAATTGGAGAAGAGGGAGGTAAAGGGTTACCCAAGACCATACTCTTTACATTATCCGACAATGTCTTGACAATACTTAAATTCTCGACCTCTTCCGCAACTTTATTAACCATTTCTGGAGAAGATTCTTGCCTTTCCTGCATAGAATCACCTTGCTCTTGATCTTTAGACCGTCTTAAATTTGCAATTACCTGGACTCCATCCTCGAAAGCCACTGTTTGGATTCTCTCTTCCTCCTGTACTATTCTTTTCCCTTTGTCGCTTTTAGTTCCCTTACCTCTGGTCCTTAATGGAAATTTACAGTTCATAATCAGGTGTTCATACTAGTGGCACCTTCAACATCTGAAGGGAACATATTTATAATCCAATCTCTGGGTATGGGTATAACTTCCCCATCTCAGATCGATTTCTTCTCCTAGCCCCTCTCTGACATTCAAACTGACTAATACCCTTGCCACTTTTCTTTGTTTAGTTACTTCAAAGGTCATATATGCATCTAAAAACTCCCCCAAAAAGTTCCCGATAGCTTTGAAATGTTACAAAGACCAAAACTGGATAGGCATCGCCAATAGTCGAACCCAGACCAGTATTTTGTCCAATCTCTCTCTGATTGCATAAAAAAGAGGACTCCAAGGCTTTAAAAGCAGTGGAGAGTTGTTAACACTCCAAAAATTTCCTAGGACCCATTTTGCATGATCTGGTTGCAGAAAGTTAAAGGAAAACCAGTTCCTGGTTAGTTCAATGATCTATGGAACATAACCAAGATGCTCCTTCGAAGAAAAATGCGCCCAATAAATCATAGTTTTTAGGGGAAATTTTCTTCCACTTGATCTTCCTACAAGAGTTTGGTTTTCCATCCGGGTAACTTGACTTAAACCCATGTCTTCCCCAAGTACCAGACTCCCAAGGTTTCCTTGGGATTTTAAGCTTTTCCTCTTATGTATCTATCCTTCCCTAGTCTTCCTCCTTTGGTCACTATAGACTGTATCTTCACCAATTCCTGTAGACCCCAGGGCAATCTAAGACAGTCGTCCGATCTCCTTTTTCCAACCGTAACCCCGATGTTCTTCTACATATAAGAAGGCCAAGATGAAGTTTTTTGTGGATGGAATCTTTATAGTTTCCACTTGATCATCCGAGAGTAGTGAAAGGAAACCCTATGTGATCCTCTGATCTGCTTCTACCTCTGTTTAACCCTTTGTCCTTGGTGACTTCGTTGCGTTCCCTATACCCTCATGTGTGGAGAGGGGCGAAGAAATAAGAAAACCACCTTCTGTATGATTGATCCAATCGTTTTTGAAATCCAATTGAGGGCTAAGGGAAGGTAGTGAACCTCCTTCTGTGTGAGATGACCCCGATGGAAAAAGATCCAAGAAAGCCCTTAAACCTACCTCAAAAACCTCTTCGACTAAAGAAGACTGAAAGAGACGTGGCGATAATGACTTACCTGGGAATGGGAGGCCTTCCCTTTCCATTGTCGGGTGTTGCTGAGTCAAGCTTCCTGTTTCCCCCATCTCAACCGCTCGATCCCCTAATCATCCACATGTCAACATACATGACTCATCATTGTTCAGGTGGTCACTTGAGGTGGCCACATGTTATGTCTTCTCCATGTCGATCTGCTATAACCTCTACTTCCACCACTATCCTCGCTCGCCAGAAAAACTCCACAGTAGAAGATCTGCATTTCGTGCCCTAGCCGCAGTCCCTAACCGCAAACCTAGACTTAACCACAGTGTTATAGGATAAATCTGTAAATGCGGACATAAACTAATCTCCCTAGATCCACCTGGATCTAGAACAAAACAGGTCAGGACATGACGCTTTCCCTAAGTTACAATCATTGATCTAAGTGTCAAAGAAGGAATTGATGACTTACTTTTGAGATCACTTCCTTATATCTTTGTTGTTCCTGCTTCACTCTAGTGCTCTCATGAAACCATATCTACAATGACACAAACCAACCAAAGTAAAAGCAACTATGATAAATTCAATGAAAACTCAAACATGTAATCAAGGAGTCATGTAATAAAATGAGAACAATTTTATGGGAAAAAAACATGCCACTGTATTATATCGAATAAAAGTGGAAGATACAACTAAAATGCCTTGATGTCATAAGTTCCCTTTTAGTGGTCCTTCATTCCAACACACACATATACTTGTTCTGAGATTTGCATGAAGAAGATATTCAAAAGCTTGATGGGAAAATGTAGACCTCAAGTATCAACTGAAATAATATTCTTCACACAATCCCCAGCCTATTCTTCCATCAATCCTTTGCTCGACTTTGCTCAACTGTGCTTAACCTTTTCCATGAGAAGCCCATTATTATATAGGAGAAGTTGAAGTGGTTAAAGGGATGAGGATGATCCCACCAGATCAGACAAGTCAGTAGGATCGTAACCATACAGACACCACCTCACATTCCAGAAGATTCTCCTTCTAGAAACTTCTTGAATTTCTTTCCTCTTTTGGCTTTCAAACGCCACCGCAGCCTGTGAAAATCTTGCAGGCCATCTATAGAGAAGCTTACGGAAATTATGGATTTTTTGCACTGTACACTATGGGTAGCCTGTGGCGTCCTTCTAAAAAGTAGTCTTGCAGGGGAGGAAAGCAGTAACTTTTCTCAGGCAAAAGATGATTTTGAGGGCATGATTACATGCTTGTAAAGTCATCATCAGAGTGACCAAAATAATGTGTAACAGAATGCCTCCCAAAGTATGAGGTTGGAACTTGTGATGACCGAAATACTTTGTAAAATGCGTGTGTGTGTCGGGAACAAAGAATGCACCAATCAGGAACCTGCAAACAAACAAGCATCTACACAATACGATACCATATATGAAGTAGGCATTCCCATGTTCAGACTACAAATGATTGAACTCATAAGTGTAAGTCATGGCCACTAATAATACATTGTGGATCCATGTCATCAAAATGTTACATAGCCACCAAGAATACACTGTGGATCTATGTATGAGAAAAAATTGGATTCAACCATAGCCATGAGACATACAAAGTGGATCTATGTGTCAATACAAATCATCAATATTCCATCGCAACCTGGACCACGAATGATGAGATCCAGGGTCTTCAAACTCGTCGTTCATAAGTACGAATCTAGCCATGTGATTATAGGTGTCATAGTCGAACATGGTCATAAACCACTTGATTACTGGTCATTAATGAATACCGTTAACAAGCACGAGAAAAATCAACATTGATGTCAATGACTCCAAAGGTACTGTAGTACAATCCAATGAATGTGAATAAATGAGTTGAAGTCGAACATTCGATGGAATCTTTTGATCAGGGACCAATGATGTGAATCCGCTTTCAAGAACAAAGAAACCTGCCATTAGGGCATGCAGGCTCTAAGTTACCAAATGATTTCTAAGTCTCGTCCCTGGATAATGAGTTGAAGTCGACAAGAAGAGACTCATCACAGGAGGGCCTTGATGTATCCCCCATCAATGACACGAAATAAGTAACAGATTTAGGATAGAGTGAAACATGAATATGATTTGAAACTGACACGGGGAAGGCCGACATGGTAGTACTTGACAATTGCAGATGGCCGACTCAAGAGAGGGCTTATTCGGACTGCTCTTGAAAATATCAATGACACGAAGACAGTCTTGGCAGCATTGACTCAAAGATGACCCAAGATATAAACTTGCAGAAAGTCAGACGAGAGACAAATGGATTTCCCAACGCAGATTCAAATGATAAAAAGGGGGTGACATGTTCAACATCGACTAGTACTGCCACTGACACAGATACATAGACACATTTCTTTCCCAAATTTTCCTCCACCATTTCTGGCAAGTACCTCTTTATTTTTACACAAGCTTGAGAAGGATAACATATGCTTGTAATGTAAGCTCATCCTTCGGACGAGTCCCTCAGAGTATTTTTAACAAACCCTAAGAAGGAGTGGTTCGGTTCCATGTGGGTCTTTCGATGTTTATTTAACGACTCCAAATATAGAAAACACAGGGATTTTTCATGTTTATAGAGTCTGAAAGACACTTAAAGAGAACTCTCTCAGTTCCTTCTTCGTAAAATAGTTTTACGGGACCGAAAAAGTGATAAACTATCACCCATCGAACGTTTTATTCAAATACTTTTACGAGCATGAACAGAACAAGGTCGCTCGGTAATCTTTTCGTTTTTATGGAGCATGAAAAGAGCTTAAATGATACTCCATGTGTGTCTCTTTTCGTGTTACCATGATGAGTACGAAAAGACGACAAACGTATACTCGGTTGCATTCTCATAAATTTTTGAGCATGAGAACGAACGAAGAGTGAACTCGAGGTTTTACTAAAAAACCCTAAAAAGTATTGATATGCGTAACGAAGAGAAAACAAATTACGGAACAAACATCCATACTCCTTTAGTTAGGACCTTAGTCTTCTTCCTGCAAGAAACAAGACACTCACGAGACTATTAGACTTGAGGGTTTATATCCAAATACATTTATATAATATAAAATATTATGAAAAAAGGTAAAAAATGAAATAAATAGGAGTAAGAGTTCCTTTTACCATTTCATTTGTATTTGGTCAAGAACTTGTCTAAAAACCCCTTTTTCGCCCCTTACTTCGGCTGCCGAATGCGAGGAGCACAGGCGACCACTTGGTGAACGGTCTCCATCAAGACGGTAAGCTCTTCATCCTCTTCTTTTTGAATGGATTGAAATTTCATTTTTAGTGGTTAAAAGATGTTTTTTGGGTGAGTTTTTGGGCCGGTAGGCGTGCGCTGGGGCCGCCACAGGTGACTAGTATCGGGCCCGCCCAATGGCTCACCTGCAGAAATCCCGCACTGTAACTGAAGCCCGGTTGCGGTGACCGAAAACCCAAAAAGAAATGCATGCGTTGGACCAAAAAGAACTCAAAAATTGATGATTAAAGTTGCTAACTACCTTCTCTCATCTCCATGCAGGTGTTTGATTACCAAAATATTAGAGTGGAGAGAACGAGAGCATGAGGATGATGACTTCATGGCTTTGAATCATCCGAGCACCGTCAATGCCCTTCAACAGTGTGGCTTGTTAAAGTTCTTCAAGATCCAGGGCATGAGAGCCCAACTGAGACTATTAGAGTAATTGGTCCACATGTGGGATGTGAACCAACAAGTGTTTCATGTGGGTATCCATGTTCTTTCCTTGGACGTCAAAGATATTTACTTTTTGACGGGGATATCCCATTGTGGGGCACACATGACCCTAATAGGGGGTCGAGGTGGTGGCTTGTCGATGAGCGAGTACATCCATCGACATTGTGAACCTGAGGCGGAGAGGCACAAAGGTAAAGTGGCCATCAGAGGGGTTCGGGATATGACTCTCAAGACTATTCTCTTTACTATTTCACGGATAGCGAGAAGTGCTTCGCCGCACATGGCCCTCCAGAGTTATTTTCAATACGCCATTGAATGTGCAGAACCTCGAGTGTTCAATTGGTGTGACTGTGTGCTCCACAGTATGAAGACACAACTCACTAAAAGCAAGAATGGAGACCTAAAATAGTTTGGGTATGGGTCCATTTTGGTGTCTTTCTTCTTAGAAAGATTCCCTCATTTGCAGATGCAGGTAGAGTGGGGAATACCAGCCCCATGAGACCCAAGAATGAAACAGTGGTGTGAGCTTATGACGCGTCATGTAGCGGGCCCCATTGTCATGTACAATTATGCATTTTTTGACTGGTTAAGGCCCCAAATTTTGATGATTATTATGTGTATGTCGTCCTGGATTTTCAGAGTGATCTCGACTTGGTTCTCCCTTAGGGATTTCAGTGGGAAGATATGGGTAAGAAAGACATTTTGTTCTTTATAGTGTTTTTGTGGATTTTCTAGGATATAAGATGCTTCTTGTGTTTTTGATCTAAAGACTAATAAAAAAAAAATGACCATGCAAATGTAGGGCCACACCAGCCTCCAGACACATCTCCAATCTAGAGACGAGGAGAGGCAGGTGTAGTAGAAGGGTGGGATGTTGACGACTATGAGGAAATGGAGCAGAACCTAGAGGGTCTGACAGTAGGCATTCCTGACATCTCGATCGAGGAGATCCCGAGGCATTATCAACGCCACACTATAGGCGTGTCTGGCTCACTTAGTCAGTTACTTCGTAGAGTAGCACGGGCAGTGGTATGCTACCATGAGCGGCATCCATGATACTATTTTGTAGAAGCCATGGGCTTCATATTTTGATATTTTGGTCCTTGGATGGAAAACATTTTTGTAAAACATTTTATCGTTATATATATACATGAGGCTTCTATCGGCTTACGTTGCTTCTATATACAATGTGTAATGTGTGATTGGATTTATAAATGTCTCAAAAACACATAATTAGCTAGAGCATCAGTTAATGTATTTAGACATCTAGGAATGTGTTTATATTCAATATAATCAAAATAACATTCCAAGAGGCGAATTCGTAGATATACCCGTAACAAAGTAGGACTTCAGATAGTATAGACATTATTTAACTGGAGCACTACTAGCAGCAAATCAAGTCGTACAACGAAGTGATGAATCCCAAGTGAAATAGCATCGGTCAATAATTTGATGACTGCGCTATATTATGTGATATTATTGGTTGCACGACTGAGGCAAACACCTTGTAGACTGATAAGTTCGTTGGTAGGTGCATAGATTGCCCAAGCAACAGAAGCTAGGTTCTGAGTACTACGGCTAGCACCATCGACGAAGCCAATATAGGGTAGTGAGGACATCGACATATGGAAACCAGGCACAACGCAAAGTAAGTAGTTGGGGGTGGAAACCAAATAACGAAAAGCACACAAGAGTATGGTACAGTAAAAGTACAAGCACTCATGCAGAGACAGTCTAAGCATAGTACTTATTCAAGTAAAGCCCATTTTTGGGTTCACTCAAAGGAATGCCATCATAATCTACTAACTTGTAAGCTCCCTTCTCTAACACTCGTTTGACAATATATGGACCACGCCACATAGCTTTGAATTTTCCGACTCCTAGTAGATCACGATCTTGTTCATAGGGGAGAACTAGATCTCCCTCAGAGAAAACACGCGGCTTGACATGCTTGTCATATTGGGATTTTACATGTTTCTTCTAGGTTTAAATAACTAGGGTGGCATCACGACGGGTCTCATCTAATTGCATAAGATACAATAGACATTCTTCTTCGGCAGAGGTGTTTGGGAGAAGTTCGATGACCAGCTTCAAAGATGATATTTCACATTCAATCGGGAGAATGACTTCAATGTTGTAGACTATTTGAAAGGGGGTAAATCCCATAGCAGACTTCACAGACGTCCGATAGGCCCATAATGCCGAAAACAACATCATGTGCCAGGTGGTCTTATGGATTCCTATTATCCGACAAAGCATAGTGATAAGGATTTTATCTATTGCTTCAACTTGGTCGTTGGCCTGTGGATAGTAGGGGGTTGAGTTTTCATGTCGAAGCCCCAACTTGTCGGTAAGTTCAAACATCATAAAGTTTTGAAAATGGCTACCGTGATCAGTAACGATAGCTTGCGGGATCCTGAATCGAGTAATAATATGATTAAATATGAAAAGGGTTGCAGTTTTCCCAGTATTGTCGAAAGTAGGCATCGCCTCAGCCCATTTCATGAAATAATCCACAGCTAAGATAATGTATCCATGCCCCCCCGGCCGAGTGAGGGTTACATGTCATGAAATCGATACCCCATTTTGCGAAAGGTCCGATAGAAACTACTGGGTGTAAGGGAGTGGGATGTGATCTTATTTTATTATTGTATGTTTGGCAAGCATGGAATTTTTGGACGGCGGTAATACACTCCTTAAATAAAGAAGGCCAAAAATACCCTGCTCGTAAGATATTTTAGGCAGTATCATACCCAAACATGTGACCACCACATGCTCCAAAATGGCATTCATTCAATGTTTTCTCAGCCTCATCATAGGTGAAACATCGTCGAAAAACGGAGTCAACCTCGCGGCAATAAAGAGTGTCACCAAGGATGATATATTGATGAGCTTGATATCGTATATGACAACGGTCAGCACTGGATAGATTGTGGTGGAAATCTTGAGTCTGGAGATATATAATGATATCTCCACACCAAAGGTCATCGGAACTGATCAGAAAAAGAGATTCATCGGGTAAAGAATCTTCTGCTAAGTTTTCTGTCTCAGTGCAGGGAAGGTCACACATCAGTTCGGCAAACACCAAAGATATCTTAGACTTAGCGCGTTCGAATTCTAAGTCAAACTCTTGGAGAATCACTATCCATTTAGAGTACTTGCCCCTTAGCAATTGGTGTGTAAGAATGTGTTGCATGGGGTTTCAATAAGAGATTACAGTGGTCTTGCATAATAGGACGTAGTGATAGAAACGTTGGACAACTTGAACAACTGCCATGGCTAGTTTTTCAACATGTAGATATTTGGTTTCGGTGGTCGTGAGACTCTGACTCAAATAATAGATGACATGTTCGTCGTGTGAATAATTTTCATGGACTAGAACCATGGAAATGGTAGAGTCTGAAGCAACGAGATAAAGGAAGTAATCTCGACTATAATCGGGTGGGAAAAGTAATGGGGTATAGGTTAAAGTCAATTTCAAAGCTTCGAAAGCTTTGTTGGCAGTGGAATCCCATACGAACTCAAAACCTTTCTTTAGCAATCGAGTAAATACGAGCGTTAATTGAGCATAGTTTGGGATGAAACGACGTAAAAAGTTTGTCTTCCCTTGCAAACTTTGAAGCTGGCGAAGTGAAGAAGGAGGAGGGAGGTTGAGGATCGCCTCGACCTTCAAAGGATCGACCCTGAATCCCCGGCATGAAACGATAAAACCTAGAAGTCGGTTGGACTCCACACAGAAAACAAATTTGTGTGAGTTTAAACGTATATGATAGAACCGACAACGAAGGAAAATGGCTCAGAGGTGTGTCAGATGGTCACTACGATGCATGGAATGCGTCGGTAGGTCATCTAGATATGGTTGTACGATGTGCTTGATGTCATGAAAAGCATAAGACATGGCACGTTGAAAAGTCGCACCGGCGTTCTTTAAACCGAAGGGTAGTTTCCGGTAGGCAAAGGTGCCCCAAGGACAAATAAAAGTGGTTTTGTGTTGATCTGTGGGCAAGATGTAGATTTGATTATAGCCAGAAAAACAAGAGAAGATTTCACTCCCGGCACAATCATCGACGATCTGGTCAATGAAGGGGGTGGGAAATTTTTCGTTAGGACAAGCTTGATTGATATCCCTATAATCGACATAGACACAAATCATACCTTGTTTCTTGTTAACCGAAATGAGATTGGATACCCATTCGGTTAAAGCAACAGGATAAATAAAGCCATCTTTAAGAAGTTTTTTGACTTCAAGCTTAATAGTAGCTGCTTTATGGGGGTGGACCGGACAAAGTCTCTGCCAGATGGGTCTAGCGCCCGGGTACGTCTTAATTTTGTGTACAACAATATCAGGGTCAATACCCGACATTTCTTCATAGCTCCAAGCCAAGATGTCATGAAACTCTTAGAAAAGTGATTTATATGCGACAACCTCGTCAGTGGAGCACGGAGCTCCAATGTGAACATTTTCAACAACTTCAGGTTTAGTGGATATGTAGAGGGGGATGGTGGACAAAATATTACTTAAGTTCCCTTCAGATAACATGTCGTGTGACGACTCGGGAACAAAGGAAATGACAACAATGGTCGACGGAGTCGAGATCCATTGGTAACTCTCGATGGTGTGTTGTTCGGGGAAGAGAATGGAACGATGATGTCCATCATCCCAAGGGGTGTCTTCCATCGACATAACCGACATAATCATCTCGTCCATGGGAAAAATAACATGCAACGGGTCAAGAGACGAATCACCGAGAGAGAGGGTAGAAGGGGTTGCCAATTGAATGGCGTGATAGGCAGATTCAATTAGACTTAAAGGAATTTTGTTGTCGTAGTGAGGATAATCACCAAGTTCGAGTATTACCCACGGGTCGGAAGATGTGTGAGTTTTGCGAACAGAGGTGGAAATCATGTTGATCGAGGCAACCAAAGGAGGTGGAGCATCAGGAGGTGGGATTGGGAACGTACCCATTAGAGTCGAATCTTTAAGTAGGCTCACACCGACGTTCTCATACCCAGACGGTGTCTTCGCGATAAAAGGTACATTGCTAGTACAGGTGTCAGAGTTGAAAAAGGCTAGTTGGTTGATAGTAATGACCTTTCCCTGATGTGGAAAACATAAAACACGGAAAAGGGTAGACACAATAACGCACATCGCATCAATTCAGCTACAACCAAGTAAGAGGTTATAATCGAGAGGTGCATCAAAGACCTCAACTTCAACATTGACCAATTTTCCCTCCAACGTAATAAACAACGAAGTAAGTACACCATAGGGCTTAAAGCCAGCACCATTGAAGTATTTAAGCATTTTATGTGATTTCGTAAGAGGAAGAGAGTCGATGGCCTTCCAACAGGAAACATACATTACACACGTGGAGGCACCCTCGTCAATAACAATCCTACAGATGTTCTTGTCGGAGACAACAACTTGTATTTGGAATGCTAGTTGAGGGGGGAGTCTCGGAATGTAATCTTCGAGGTCAAAAATTATCACATTTGTATCCGTAGGATCAATTCCACTGATAGCCTTTAGTAGTGCCTTTCGTTGAGCAGGGAAACTTTGAAGGACTTCAAGAGCCGACATCGCAGAAGGTGCTTGCGTCAGATCTTCTACAATACTGTAGCTCTGAGCAACACGTGCATGAGGGTTGAAGGTGGACTTTCGAACAACACCCTTTGGAGGAGGGCAAAGAACTGTATCGAGACTCGGTCGTTCGAGATGAAGAGGACTGTTGGGAGGTGAAGTTGGGGGAGTTTGTTGAACCAATGAAGGTGGTATATTATCAACCTTCTAATTTGACGAAGAATAATCTTTGGCCCGAGTGGTAAGTGTGACGTCATTCTTTCTAGATTCACCAGTACACATGAGTACATAATAAGTAGTGGAGGGAGAGGGTTGGTCATGGATGACCAATAGGTGTTGTTGTTGAGAAGGGAAAGGTTGAGACAAAACGGCAGGTGCGGGAGGTTTCGTGGTCCCTTGGAGGAACTTAGTAACCTCAGCTCATCTTGGACAATCTTTCGTATAGTGATCGTCACCACAGATAAGGCAAGGGTATCGGGGTTTGTGCTTATCCTTATCATCAGGAGGTTGGGTTTTGGCTTTCTTAGACTGTGGGTTATTTTTATCCTCCTTATTCTTACTCTTCCCTTTTTTAGATTTATTCTTTCCGGCAATGGTAGATTGAACAGAATTAACCTCAGAGGTTTTGTCGGCGGGAGGGGTAGGAGACGGTGATTTTGAACATTATAAGCATTAGACTTGGTGTTGGTGGGAGAGGCTTGTGTATTTTGAGGTTGAGCATGGAAAGTGCCAATCACACCATCAACCGCATGAGAAGCAACAGGGGTAGTTGAGGTAGCGGTAGTAGAAGGGCGAGGTGCATCAGGGAGTATGTCACAAAGAGTACTCGTTTGTGAATAAACGAGGTCAAGGTACTGAGAGTGACTGATAGCTTGTTCTTCGGTGACAACTCCACCCATGGAAATATCATGAGAGATCTCATTCACGAATGATTTCGTGAACCACAATGCCAATAAGTGGTCGGGATGATCGAGTTTAATCAAACATCATCTTCATCTCCACTCATGAATGTGATCAGAGATGTGAGTGGCCTTAGTTTGCTTGAAGGAACTCAATATCTCGGTTCTTGTTTCATAACAGATCGGTAATTGGTAGTGTGTAAGGAACTCCATGTGTAGGGTATTAAAGTCAGTGAAGAAACCTCGTGGTAGTTCTATATACCACTTTGCAGCCGAACCCGTGAGAGTTCGTTGGAAGAGTCGTAACCGAATGGAATCATCCATCAAAGAGTTGGATGAACACCAAAGGTGGAAAGTCATGACATGGTTGTTCAGATCCTCTCCCGATTTACCGTCAAATTTTGGAATGTCGGACGATAATTTGGACGGTATAACAGGACAGTGAGGAGAATGTAGGATAGGATCATTCAAGATTTTAGGCAAATCAAGTAGATCCAAAGAGGCTAAAAAGGGTAATTGTCTATTCACGGGAGGATACTAGTGACTTTGGGGAGGGAGTCCCATTGGTATACCAGTAGGACCATAAGCAGTTTGCATGTGAGGCGAAGGTCCTAACAGATTCAGACATGTGTGCAGAGGCATGTAGCCCATAGGGTTGTACTGATTAGGGATGTTCCCTTGGGGAGGGACACTAGGTTGAATGTTTGAACCCCAAATGGGATTGGAAGAACCGAGGTATGGTTGGCCCGAACTAGGGAGTATAAAAGAGCTAACATGAGGTTGTTGCACCCCAGATGATTGTGGATTTCCTTAAATAAGAAGATTCCAATACTAGGCTAGTGATTCGGGGATGTTCTATCCATATTTTGGATTATATCCTCCGAGTGGGGGTTGTCCTCCAGGTGAGGATGATGCCCCAATTTGGGTCTGACCTCCAAATTGAGTTTTCCCCCCTAGGTTATATTCTCCCCCAATAGGAATCCAATAACCATAAGTGAATAACATAGTATAAATTCCAAAGGTGGTAGAGCAATCGGGTCTGAATCCTCCTATAAAAGGTGGATAAGAGCCTCCAAAAAGGAACTGGGATGGTGTCGGAATAGAACCGGAAGCAACATTATACCCAGGAGGAGTAAAGACTCCAGAATCTCTGGATGGAACTTGGGTAGGAATGGGGATAGAAGCATTCAAGGCATTATACCCAAGAGGGAGTGTCGGGATTTGTCTAGACAAATGTGGTGTACCAATATGAGCTTGGATAGCCACCGTGTTCCTGGTGGGGATAATCGTAGTGTTTGGGACCATTGTGGAGTGGGCATGTTGAAGAGGAATAGTTGAGCTAGGACCAGCCTCTGAACTAGCGAAGAAATAACAAGTTGTATTGTTAAAGTGATCTAAAGGTATCGTAAATGTAGTAGATGTCTCGGGTGGTTCAGAAACGACAGGTATCTAATCTTCTACCTCTGAGCCAGGAGGGTTTCGCTTAGAAGCCAAAGTTTGAGATATGTCAGTGGTCCAAAAAGGATCCTCGTTTTCGAGGCCGACAAGGATTCTAGTTGGTATTCCAGAAGTGTCAACAACAAGTTCTCCGGACAAGTTCAGTCGAAGAATACGTCTCTCATATCCAGGAGGTAAGCGAAAAGTGTCCAAAGAATCGGAAACGATTCGAAAACTTTCTAAAGAGTCAGTTCTCTCCGCTTGTGAAGGTATGTGGTCCTAGATCTCACTCTGTTGAGGAGAGTCCTCTGGTGGATTAGGGAGCAAGGGTTGAGAAACTTTCGGATCTTCCGGAGGTAGTCCTTGCATCCTACGCGAACGACGTGGAGGGTCAATGTTGGCTGAATAAAAAAAATTACGGAAAAAATCTATGGCCAACTATGTAAACAAGCAACACTCGCTAGTAGAATCTAGGAATCAAAACCAAGCAAACAAAACCTTCTTATTCTGAAGTCACTAGTTGGTGATGAAATCCAACGTCGCAAAGTCAAGACAAGAAGGGGTTGGGCTAGGGTGGAAAAGTTACGTCGACGACCTGCTTAACAAACTTACACCCTCTAAGAAGCTCGAGTGAGTCTGGCCAACATCGATTCCAGGTACCGTGAAGACTTGACCCTCCACAGTCACCTCATGTAAGACCCTAAGAAGATAGGCAACTAAGGCTACCAAAAACAACAATGATGTCTGGGGAGACAGTCGACAATCTGATCCACGCGCAAGGGCAGGGTATCTAGCCCGAAATCAACTTGAGAGGCTTCCACTCATCATTGTGGGTATACCTTCAAGAGACCCCCATAATACGCGCAATCTCTACACTGAGATCAACAAAGCAGGGTGAGTAACTCTGCCAATCTCAATGCGACCTTAGGTTTGACCCTTGTGTGAGAAGGGCTTCCCAGGACAAAATGTTGCAAATAGAATTTAACACTCCCTACCACAAGATGCTATTGTGTGTTTTGTGCTTTGGAGAGTGTGTCTCGTCGCCTATTCCAAAGATCTAGCCTAACTAATGTTGGTGTAAAAGAGCCCTAGAAAAAATTAGTAATTAAGTTTTAGATTTTTGCAATATTTTAAAAGGTTGTTGTTACTCAAGAGGGAGACGGGAATGAAACCGATGTTGTGTAAGACCTTGACCTAACAATATGAAAATAGAAATGAATGATGCAGATTTTTGTTCAATGAATTCTATCTACAACAGGGAGAAGGTGTTTCAGGGATGATGTAAGCTACGAAATATACTTCCTTTTTCTTTAAATGAACACAATTTCAAAAAACCAATAAACAATGAAGTTCTTCAATGTTCTCTTCTCTTAAATGAAATAAATTTTCTTATGTATGATTATTTAAAAGAATGGATAACTTCAAATTCTTCCTTTCTAAGACCAGACCAAGGGCATCACAGAGAAAGGACAAGTAATCCAAGAAAATTTATACCTTCAACAAGCACCCAAATCAAACTTTCAATGAAGATAAAAGTAAAAAATGACGAGAAAGTATTTCCCCAAATGCGAATGAAGAAATAACTTCTCAATCATCAAGCAATCCAGAATACGTAATCAATCCAAAACTTCAAATCCAATCCAAGATTTTTAATTGAACAAGCACTCATATACAAGCTCAAAGATTATACCCTTGTTGTTAAAAATAAAAAATGAAAACTGCAAAATGACTAAGAGAGGTTTTCGATCTCCGAAAACCAATCAACAATGTGTTAAGCATAAGAAAACAGTTGAACACTGACTAAAAAAGTCCCCCCCATCTGACTAAAGGAAAAACTGGGCATCAACAGAGGTCAAAACCCCACTCAAAAATTTCACAGACGCCATCGCAGGCTAATAGCACATTACAGTGCAGAAATCTAGAGTTTTCGCAAGCCAGAAATAGACAGGGTGTGGAAAGTACGCACTGAAGCAAATAACCAGGGTGCAGAAATCAAAGGTTTCCGCAGGCTAGGTATAGGGTGCAGTGAAGACACGTCTGAAAATCAAGAAATTATGAGAAAAAGGTAAAAAATCTTAGTGAACTTTCAAACTCAGAGAGTTTGAATGGATCTCCTACAGACTCAGAGACTGAATTCAGATAAAAAAGAGTAGGCAAAAACAAGTGGCCAACGAAAAACCACAATCAAGTCGTATTCCCCAGTGGAGTCGCCAATTTTGTTATAGGATAAATCGGTAAATGCAAACATAAACTAATCTCCCTAGATCCACCTAGATCTAGAACAAAACAAGACAGGACATGACGTTTTCCCTAAGTTACAATCATTGATCTAAGTGTCAAAGAAGGAATTGATGACTTACTTTTGAGATCGTGTCCTTATATCTTTGTTATTCCTACTTCACTCCAGTGCTCTTGTGAAACCAGATCTACAATGACACAAAGCAAACAAAGTAAAAGCAACTATGATAGATTCAATGAAAACTCAAACATGTGATCAAGGAGTCATGTAATAAAATGAGAATAATTTTATGGGAAAGAAACATGCCACGGTATTATATTGAATAAAAGTGGAAGATACAATCGAAATGCCTTGATGTTGCAAGTTCCCTTTTAGTGGTCCTTTGTTCCAACACACACATATACTTGTTCCAAGATTTTCATGAAGAAGATCTTCAAAAGCTTGATGGGCAAATGTAGACCTCAAGTATCAACTGAAATAATATTCTTCACACAATCCCCAGCTTATTCTTTCAACAATCCTTTGCTCAACTTTGCTTAACCGTGCTTAACCTTTTCCATGAGAAGCCCATTATTATATAGGAGAAGTTGAAGTGGTTAAAGGGATGAGGATGATCCCACCAGATCAGAGAAGTCAGTAGGATCGTAACCATACAGATGCCACCTCACATTCCAAAAGATTCTCCTTCTAGAAACTTCTTGAACCTCTTTCCTCTTTTGGCTTTCAAACGTCGCCACACCCTGCCTATATAGCAGCCTGCGAAATCCCGCAGGCCAACTATAGAGTAGCCTACGGAAATTATGGATTTCCGCACTATACACGATGGGTAGCCTACGACGTCCTTCTAAAAAGCAGTCTTGTAGGGGAGGAAAGCAGTCACTTTTCTTAGGAAAAAGATGATTTTGAGGGCCTGATTACATGCTTGTAAAGTCATCATCATAGTGACCAAAATAATGTGTAACACACAGAGCACATCTCGCCCACTCATTCATAAGTAATTTCCCCCGAAATATGATATACAATGTTTACCTTATGTATATATACTATATAAATTATTATTGGGAAGAATTGAAACTTATATTTATATATATTATATAAGTTGTTATTATAAAGAATTCAATCTAAGTTTGTATTATTACGCTGAAGGTGTTCTTTTAAGGGGAGGTTCTTCAAAGATGATCATCGTCTCCCCTCAACGTATTAACAAGTGCCACATGCATTTGTCCATAACAATTCAACAAATTCCACGAGCGTCTATCCAATGCTAATCCATGTGCATTCGTATGAGTCTTTGTTTTGAGAGCATCATATTTGTACCGCCTATCGCCCTTCCTTCTAGCGGTGAGTTCAACGAAATCCAAATTTATGGCGCCCACTGAATTCCAATCACATGAGCTAACTTGCTGTAACCAACAAATTATTTAATGGGACGACTGGTCAAGGCTACAGTGTTCATAATGTTGGAGGGGGACCTGATTTTAAGGCCAGGCTCATGGGTTTGTGCAATGAGGGAGATACACATGTTTTGAGCTAAAAGATTTGGTACCGAGATCTGAACAAAATAACTCGCCTGCAACATTAGCATTAAAACCAAAATTCATATCCCTACAAAACATTATTTCAACTCAATGAAACACTTCAATACATGGATTGTCATTGACAGAGGTTATGGTTGGGCATTAAATTCCCCATCGATAAAATTTTCCCATATATACTCATCGATTACATGTTTGAGAAAACAAGACATAAATGATTCGGTTGTCTGAAGGTGCAATAGAAGTCGAGATAGCGTGACTGTCGATGGCTCGAAGGAGAAGAGAAAAAAGCTTTTATATTCCAAGAGTAATCCATAAATATACATGTTACAATCTTTCGCTTCAACCTTTGCAGGACTTTTCGTGAAAAAAGAACCTGTCTCCATTATATTTGTTGTTACCTTTATCATTTTTTACAAAACGTTACAGTCCACTTCTATCTCTTTGTTGTCAATCATTACAAAAAACAAAAAACTTTGGCATTTGCATTTTCTTTCAACTAAAGGTGGAACTCCACAGCTTCAGTTTCCACCCCATCAAAGTACTCATAGTACCCAAAGGCTCCTCTCTGTAACTCAAGCGCTTCCCTGGATGGCTCATCTGCCTTGACATTGAGTTCTCTTAAAACATGATGAAAAGTAATTCATTCAAAGGATGGCAAAGCCAACCTGATATCTCACAAAATATTTTCCAAATTGACATTTTGGATTTCTAATTTTCCTTGGGCCTAGTCGATTGCCAATTTGGAGTCCCCCAAAACCTATAGATTTTTAATGTCTTTCTGCTTTGCCGTCTCCAAAAGGGTCCACGTCGCAATTAGCTCGGCCCTGTTATTGGAACCCTGGCCTAGGGCATATTTGATATAAATGTAATGGTTCTGGTTAATGAACAAAACTACTCCAACTCTGCACGAAGGAGGGTGCCCTTGGCTGGCCCCATCAAAATATCCCCATGGGATGTCATAACCTAAGGTGGGGAGAATAGGAGTACATTGCTTAAATTCTTTGGGATCATCTTTAAAATCAAAAACTTGTTTAAGTGTAATCGCTGCAATAACCTCCAGAGGAATCCATTTGTCTTTAAAAATTGTTGAGTTGTGGGCCCACCATAAGTTTGAAATCATGATACTTCGCAAACCCGAATAAAGCTTCACGACCCTGTCCAAGACCGATACCTGATAACATTCTTCCAAGCTTTCCTTGTTGCATTCAAACCTGACTTTTAATTTTTCTTTGACCAACTTTGCAACCTGCCCTGCATAGGGACAAAAGACAAAAAGGTGAGAAACCAATTCCTCATCACCTAAGCAAAGTGTGCAATGATTAGGGTTGCACCAACCCATTTTCACTCCATTATCCCAAGTCAAAAGTTTATATATATACAAGTTGTTATTATAAATAATTTAAACTAAGTTTGTGTTATATATGATATGTGTGCGTGAATTGATCTGTGTGAACTATTATCCAAATCATTGAAAACAAATCAATTGCACATTTGATTTGGGAACATAGGCATCCATGGTTATAGAAGATCAAACAAATTAAAACAATATTGAATAATAATTAGGATCGTGCACTCCACAACCAAAATCCACCTATCTACATATATAATTTAGAATCTAATTTATAAATATATTATATATATAGAATGTTTACCTTATGTATATATACTATATAAATTATTATTGGGAAGAATTGAAACTTTTATATATATATATATATATATAATAAAAGTCCTAATCCACTTGTGTTCGTATGAGTCCTCGTTTTGGGAGCATCGTCTTCACAGCGCCTATCGCCCTTCCTTCTAGTTGTGGGTTCAACAAATTCCAAATTTACGACGCCCACTGAATCCCAATCACGTGAGCCATGAAAGTGATGGGCCATATACCTATGGTTGTTCTAGGTCCACATTTTCGCTCCCCACACCGTGGACGCAGATGTTGTACATACCAAACCAGATTGAAAGTGACACACTAAAATATGGAACCCATGCACATTGCCATTGTTTAAAGCAGTTACATGGAAAATTCTCGTTAAAAAATATTTCTTTATTGTGATAAAAATTGAATCCTTTGTACTCTTGTATTACAACGGCCAACAATAAATAATCACACAATGCATTAAACATTATATATACCTGACAAGCCATAAACATCACGCTACAACACATAGATTGCTCACCACATATATATGTATAGTTGTGTGTGTATATGAAAGCATATATACCCCTTTCAGAACCCACATGTTGATATATCTACGTAATTACACTACTATTAGGTAATTAATGACACTTGGTTACATGCTAGAATGTCTATCTATTTTTTAAAAAGAAAATTCATGTTATGTCAACATAGCTCATTGTTGATTATTGACTCTTGACAACTGAAATTTATGTGCTTGTAATAAAAATTAAATTTTTCATCTTATAAATGTATTTAAAAAAACATTTAAATTTTTGTATCCTCTTGGTAACAAAAACAATCACCTTAATGGAGTCAAATCCATTTTAACAAAAACAACGAATTGTTTTCTCTAGATAGCGAGTTAAGTTTTTCGAACTTGAATTCATTTACAACAAATTTATATACTTTGAGACTTACCATATCTATGACACCTTTACTGAGAGAAATTTGAAAACCCCATCGTTGGCAACGATGAAGAAGGGATGATCAACCATGTGGTCAAGCATAGTGATATCCATAACATAAATGACATCAATGCTTTCAGCGGTACGATCACCAAGACTCCTGGTAAAAGCAGTCCCCGAATAATTTGCCTCGGGCAGCGAGAGTGTGGGAGGGTCGCCACCCTCATCATCCTCTTCAGTGCCCCAACGCTGAACATTCTGATCTTGAAGCCTTCGAGCTAATCCAAGCTCAAAACCCTAGTTGTGCACAACTTAACGTGCTTATATTCATCCTCCCCAAAAGGTGTTTGATTACAGAAAGATCCATCACCTCAACTCCATTATCTCCCCTTCTTCTTTTCACACTAATAGCCCTAAATGAACAATGATAATTAAGCACTCTGTAGTTTTGTAAGAAACATTGGCATGTCAGTTCTAACCAACCTGGAAATTTTTAATTTATGTAGGGAAGAGGATGAACTCATTTACCTCCTCCCATAAATTAAGTTACAATTAGTGCATGATGTTCAAAAGGTATTTTTCAATCCTGAATCCATGTAATCGTTGGGCAATTGAGAGGTGCCCAACGAATTTTTGTCACATTAAGGAGAAATATGAGACAGAGGATGCCAAAGAGATTGTGCATAATGGTTTTACCATGTAATCGTTGGGCAATTGAGAGGTGCCCAACGAATTTTTGTCACATTAAGGAGAAATATGAGACAGAGGATGCCAAAGAGATTGTGCATAATGGTTTTACACATGTAGCTTGCAATATGTGTCTGATGTATTATTGAATACAACAACACATGTATTGTTCCTATTGCCACGTTGATTTGCATAATCCTTCAGATCATACCATAAAGGAAATATTGTTTTCCATGTGGTTGAACACAATGAGAGAGACAAACGTTTTCTTAATGGGGTGTTCATCTTTGAGAGGTTAACAGGTAGAATTTGCATGAACCCGGGCATATAAAGCTACACTAATTAAGCCACATTAACACAGGTCGAGGCACATCAATGATCAACTATAAGATGTCTATTGTGAACAATCCAATTGGCTATTTAAATACTAGGGCAAAGATTGGCCACATAGTTAAACATATTTTTCGTTTGAGAGCACATTTAGTGAGTTGAACTCAAGGTTAAAGATATTTAAATATATATATAAAATCAAAACTTCAACTAAATACAATTTGTTATGGTGACATGAACTTCATAAAGATAAAGATTGTTGTGTTGTATTTTTTTTTTGTTAATAAAATATTTCAAGACAATAATTTTTAAAGATATAGAGTAACTATTGTTATTTCTTTTAGGTTATGCATAAATAATACATTATTGCAATTTTTAATATTTCATAATTATTTTAAGTTTTTACTTTGGCTTACATATAACTAGCATACCCCCTAAGCAGGCGAATGAGAATGCCGAAGTAATAAAGGGAGGTGTATATAGTATTATATAGGCAAATAGTTTTTTTTTTTTTAAACACGCAAAGCATCTTGATATGGTAATGGAATAAGCACATGTTTTTTGAAATATCTTGAATCAATAAAATACAGTGTGAAAGTGTGTTGTAAATATATTAAACAACAGGTTGTAATTGGAGATCAATAGAAACATTGTAAGAAACAAGAGGAATACATGTCATATGAAGGACAAAAAAATATTTAACATACCACATAGTTATGGATTACATTCATTGATACGAGAAGAGTAAAAAATGGTTAAACTGACAAAGCATCTAACCATGCTTCTTCTTTCTTTCTAAGTGCAACATATTCACTATCTTGCATTTTTGCATAAATTTCAAAAGAGAAAAAGGGTGAGATGTGCAACCCTTCTAATGATTTGACGTGTGATATTGTTGTAAAGGTTAAGCCTTTCCATTCAACCTTTTCAATGTCTATGGTTGCCTTGGATAATGTTAAGCCTTGGGATTTATGTATAGTCAAGGCGCATGTCATTTTGAGTGGGATTTGTTTCTTGGTGCTACATTTTATGGGTGGTATTGGCACTTGTTTGGGGTTGAAATGGTCCCATGGTGAACCGATAAATGTATCAATCTCCACAACAACATACTTGGCAAGTTTGGAGGGTCGACTCCTTGTATGTAAGCAATTTGGGTGACCATTCATAGTGTTCCTAGCTTCTCAAGACACAATTATTTATTTCTTGCATAGTCTCTTTTTGTTGTGTTTGTCGAGATCATGTTACCCCATCTTCCCTATCATCTTAACATTTGTATGGAGAATCTATAAAATGTGTGTGTATACATTTCTCTTTTTCTCTTCAAATCAAATTATTGTAGTCCCAAATCTTTTAGTTTTAATTTTCTTTAGATGTTAAACTTAAATCTATTTATTTTTTATAAAAATAAAAGGAAAAAGGAAAAAACTATAACATGATATTAATCAAAATTATGAGAATGGTTACATTAGCATACCCCCTAAGCAGGCGAATGGGAATGCCAAAGTAATTTGAGGGAGGTTTCATTAAGAAGGTTTCATATTAATGTTGTTAATTGAGATTATAAAAGCTTTGAATGCCGAAGTAATTTGAGGGAGGTTTCATTAAGAAGGTTTCATATTAATGTTGTTAATTGAGATTATAAA
>SNQJ01S0000555.1:749060-761243 GCA_010110895.2 Picea sitchensis
GGGTGGGGAATGGTCCAGGCTCAGAAATCAGGACAATTATTCTTCCTTGCTTGAGAAGAATAGTCCAGATAGCTCATCATTGATGTTTGACCTTCTGAGGGCAGATGCTCTTCCAAGATCTCACAGATGTGAGTGGAAGAATGCCCCAGATGATTCATTTTATATCATAACATTGTTTTTGTGCAGGTTGATATCAGATGATTGTTATGAAGATCGTATGTTTCTAGACAGTAGATGTATACTACTGTGGTGGATGTGTTCCACTGTTTGATCAAGTATCTGTGTGGTACTTGGTCTGGTAGTGTACCACTGGATTGTAGTTGTGTACTACTATGGATAGACACAGTTGTGTTCTATTAAATAGTATTGTTCCGATTGCCTTGAAGACTATCAATAATGTTGAAAATAATTATCAGCGAGATGAATGATGAACAGAGATTTCCCAGACAAAAAATGGTTCAGAACATTTACTCTTCTAGATTAGAAGAATGGCTCTTGTGTCACTCTGTGGAGTGAGCATCATGTCTGATTACTCAGATAGAGTATGGTTCCGAGAGATGATGCAGCTGATGACACTGATGGTGATGATGGTGCTCATGATAAGATAGTCTATACAACTATGTTGATGGTACCGGGTGAATGGTATGTTTGTGCTCAAGACCATTACCTGTAATACCTCCCTAACTACGAGGGAGTGTTGATATTATGGTAGCTGCGGGAGGTATTTACCTCCACGTGTAAACCTGACAAGAATAGAATATTCTGGGAAGCAAGAAGAAACCCTAATGAGTTGGCTAATAACCCTAGAAGACATGTTGGCTCAAGAAGATAACTTGTATTAGGTTATTAGCCCCCAAGAGAAGAAGTCGGCCAGAATAAATAATATATACTGAACAAACAGATATCCAGAATGAGAAGTTGGCCTAGGCAGTTAGCCAGAATTACTATAAATACAGGAGGCCAATCCTCATTCTGGCAGGCAGTCTCATAATTGCAGAGCAACACTTGTGTGCACTGTAGTGCCCAGTTTTGTGCACAGGTTTGGAGGAGAGCTGCCATTGCAGCTGCTGTAGCTAGCAGATCATGTTTGGCTTGGACTATCTCTTGGTTAGGGTTTGGACTATCTGATCAGCTCTTGTTGGTGCGCCATCCTTGGGGAAAGGTGCGCTACCCTTTGTTTGGCTATCTAGCGTAGGGTTTGGTTCCGGAGTGATTCTCTGTCAAGGTTAAGGTGCTCGGAGGGTGGCTTTGACCTATGGTTGGGTGACAATAGTGATATTGTCAATGGTAAAACGAGCACATCCATTCATATTTTAACAAAAATTGCATGAAGCAAAGTACTATCAGTTGGAGTAAAGTGTGCCTAAATTGCTTTCCACTAAGTGCATTTCTAAGGGTTTCTTGCAGCTGTCATCACTCTTATTTTGCTTCTGTTACAGTCACTTTTGACAGCCTCTGAGATTCATTTGCTGATTGATAAGCCACTCAGAATTTGTACTAGGCAAGCCACAATCATTAAATGCTAAAAGTATATACTAAATTGCCTTAACAAGGTACTTTTCTGAAGTTGTCTACTGCTGTCATAGTTGTTAATTTGCTGCTGTTATGAGTAATTTGACAGCCCTTTAAAAGTCATTATTTGGCTTCTATTAATCTAGAAATTGTAAGTGGCAAAAGTACTATCATTGCAAGGTCTTTATATTTTGTCCTTAATAGTTACAATTTCTGGATTTGTTACTGTTGCTACACACCTATCTTTATTGCATAAATTTGCTTGGTAGCAGACTTTTATATCGAAGTCACTGAATGAATGCATTGATATCATTGGCTAACGTTTGCTGTTTCTTTGGTAAAGGTCAGTATCATTCACCTTATTTCCCCTTAACCCCCTTGACTTAACCATTCCAAGTGACTTCATTTATTTGAGTGACCTAGAGAGAGGGGTGGTATTATCTTGTCTTATCCTCCTTCATCAACCAACTAGGTCCTGGTATGTCTCCCTCGGAGTGAGGTTTTCCTCCTCCTAAAGAGAAAGAGGTAACCTATTGGGGTGACAGTGATAGGATTACCTCCGTGTTACGTCAATCTAGGTCTACTTGCCTTTTTGGCTTGGGCAAGTATAGATTGTGCGATAACAGGTCTGAAGTCCCTTTGGGCTGTGTGATATCATCTTATCATCATAGTGTTTGAAGGTGTTTAGATCTGTCATTTGTTGGAGCATTTGGGAGGCTTGGAGATAGCTGTGCCATTAGTCAGATGGAACTTCTTTGGGAGTCTGGCGAGACAGGATTTGGCTTGGGGGCCAATTTGGAGCTGTATAGACCAAGGGAAGTGTATTGTTGAGTGTGCTAGATTTTAGGCTCACAAGCTAGGCAAGAAAGGTGTCTTCTTTTGGAGGGATGTTTGGGACTTCACTAACAGGGGTTGGAAGGGTTGGAGAGTGCTTGCCCATCAAAAGGCTCTCCTTTCCTTAAAAAATCCCACTGTCAGAGACAACACTAGGTTACTCCCCTCTGAAGTGATGTACGAGCTAAATATGAATATGTCGGGGCCCTTTTGGAGAGGCTGGGGATGGAGGTTTGGGGAGCCCCTTAAGTAGTATGACTGTAAGTAGATTTACTCTCTTCTTCATTAGAGACAGCCTTTATCTGTGGTCCTCGATGCCAGATGGAAATCATCTGATCCTAAGGTTCGTTGGATTCACTGGTTGCACAGTGTATGGTCTCTCTGTTTGAGCTACAAGCTCCAAGTCTTTGCTTGGCTGGTTGTTTATCAAGGGATACCCTCCAGAGCTCGGTTTACCAAAAGCGAGCTATCGGATGGTTTTTGCCCTATTGTCGTCATTCAGAGACTTTGAAGCATCTTTTATGGGATCGTGGTTTTGCTAGATCATGCTGGCAGATGGTGCAGGACAGGCATCCAGTTCTGCTTCATGGACAACTTCATTTGCATGCAGCTCTCTTGGGGACTCAGGGTCCCTGGTTTTGTCCTAGTGTTTGGGAGTTTAGAACTGTATTAGAATATCAGGTTTATTCACAATTTGGAAGCTTCGATGCAAGTATGTTTTTTTCTATGAGGTCAGTTTTGTCATTTCTTTGTGTCACTCTTGGCAAGAAGAGGAATGTATGCAATTCTCTGCCAAAGGATGCCTACTAATTAAGGATGCGAAAGAGTTCTGTGCTGTAACTTACTCTGAGTTCATTGCTGTCTTAGTTGCTTCCAGGAAAAAGATATGATTCTGCATTGTATATATCCTTCCATTTTTCTTTCTGGTTTTACCTTTTTTTAGCTACTATTTAAATTTTCTTCTGTAACATAAGACATATTTTGAAATAAAAAGAAAAACTGTCTATTTATCTATCTTTGGTCCAAAGAAATCAAATTTCTTGCAAAGGTGGGTCAAATAATTCCTTGGGTTGCACTTCCATCTTCATTTTCTTCACTACAAAGTACATATATTTTCCTGTATATCTCCTATTTGAATTAAAACACTTTTCGTAGACATTCCCCAAGCATTTAACTCAAAACTTGCTAGATTCAAGTTGTGCATAATATGAACATGGTAAGAACATTTTGTTATCCAATAATCATTCTATGGCCATTCCTACAAAGTCATTCAAACAAGCACAACGAAATAATCAACTACTAGAGCTTTTGCCTCACAATAATTTTTCAAAATTAGACCATATATACGAACAGACAGCAAGGATCATTTTTATCTTCAGCTAGATAATGCAATACGTATCTACAACACCACCCAAACACGCTAATGAACAAACTTGGTGCTAGCGACATTCCTATGGTTAGTTAACTATCAACAACTAACTACTATTGACTAACAAATAATTGATACAATCATCAAGTCAGATCTGTTGATTGAGCTAAAAGTTAAAACATACTGCAATAATAACATCTGGTTTTACATTTAAAAAGTATTATGGAAATGACTACAACCTTTGAATTAAACTTGATAACAGTTATGGCTAACTTACAACTACCCAGTTAGACATTAAGGTTGCCTTTAGAATGAAAAATGCTGACAACATTGTTTTCTTGTTGCAGAATGGGCGCTTTGATACACCAGATCGACTTTTTGTTAGCATGGAAGAATCTTGGCAAAATGTCCTGAATAATACTGCTGACCTGAAGGAGCTTATTCCGGAATTTTTCAGTTTGCCTTCCGATTTTCTTAGAATAAGGTTTGACTGATTACTTAGTCCTTTAGATCGTTCCTTATTTCTCTCTTCCTACAAGGGAAAATAACTGGGCTAGTGAATGGACAGGTTTTTTTATCATCATGTTAGTGATTAGAGAGAAGCTTATGGTTGGACCCATTTTCTAATGTAAGTGTAAATCACGTTATGGTATTTTGAGATTTTAAATTGGGATTCATAGAATTATTGTAGAATATGGTAAATGGATAAAAGAGGATGTATTTGAACAAGATCACTCAAAGATATTCAGGGCCTTACTTGTTTCAAATTATCACAGTTTGAAACCCAAAAGATCGTTTTAGAATTATTGTTTTATGTTGTTAACTAAGTTCTCTAATAGACAAGAGTATGTATGAGGAAAGTCTGAGCTCAGGAAACTTTTAGCAGGGTTATTGCCATGCTTGGATAGAATCCTCCTTGCCCAAATGTAATTCAAGTTTTGTCAACATGGTTAAATTGCAACTGAATTCAACCAAATCAAATTGGCATGGCATAAGTGATTTCTTACGCTTAAACCTATTATCTTTTGCTAAGTTTCACAAGTTTTGTGTAGAAACATCATGATATAAGCTTTCTCCTTGGGATAAATCTAGATGAGCAGCACAAAACATTGTATCCACATATTGGATACAACCTCCTCCGTTCATCTAGTTTTCCTTTCATTTGTAGAAAGAAATGTTGCATTGGATATAATCTGTTCTGTCCCATAGGCCAGTTGGTCTTGTCGACATTTTAATCAGTGTCACAAATATCTCCAATTTCTCTCAATATTTCCTATTTTTTTCCAAAATTTTCAGGTTGCTGATTTTCTGAGTTTTTCCAAGTTTTTAAGGTCCATGTTTATGCTTACCAATATTTTTTGATATTTTCCCTGATATTTCTGATAAGTTTCTTTTCAGACCCTTGGTGATATATTCCCTGAAATAATATTTGCAGCATTGGTTTTTATAAAATTTTATTGTCTCTCTCTTAAGAAAAAAACCCACAAGGTACTTCAAGGAGTTACTTGCCTAGTGAGAGAGGCATGGAAACATTGCATCACCATGAGAAAAATGGACAAACACAAACACTATATTTTGCTGGAATTAAAGAATAACAGCATCGTCACTTTCATTGCAGCATGTTAGTTTGCCTTGCAAAAGTCAGATTTATACCAAAAAAATGGCCTCAATATCAATTAACCATATGGCCACCTATTGAGAGACATAGTAGACCTTAAGGATAAATAAGACACAATGCTGATTGGAGACTTTAATGGGAGAACAAGAAACCTACAAATGAGAAGCTACCCAGAAAATGGACATTCATTATGGCAGCTGCGGAAAGAGAAATAACCCAGTTCGGAGAGAAAATTCTGCACATGTCAATGTATACAATCTGCTCCTATGCAATGGAATAGTCTGGTGGCAGGACTTTGGGGAAGCCACTTGTTTCACACACAATGGACAAAGTGTGGTAGACAATGTTATATTTTCAGCCAGCATTTTAGAGCAGCTCTTAAACTTCTCAATTCATAAATGTCATGGAGAAATGTCTTCTGACCACGACCCTTTATTTGTGGAGCTCAAATGGAAAAAGGAGAGCCTGAGAAGAGGACAAGACAGATAGTAGCAGCACAAAGAACAGCAAAATCAACAAACAAAATGAAGACAAAATTCAAATATAAGGATGAGAAAGAGAACATAACCACGGAGCTAGGATTTATGTGCACATAAAGGAATACATCTAAGTTACCAGGATTTGGATCCGGATCTGCCAATTTTTAAAAAAGCCAGGATTCGGATACGGTGGGAAAATTGAAAGTACAAACAATATAAATATATTTTTTATAATTTTGTATACGTGTCTGTACCAGTTACCTTGTCTGTAGCATGATATGTCTTCATTATTGTCTGCGATGTATCCTTGCATTATAAGGAAGAAGGCACTTTCTTCAGGTTGATCTACTCCCGGATGATATCCCCAGCTTTTGATGCGCAAAAAGACCCAATGTATGCTGAATTGTCACTCTCCCCAACTCTGATCCTGTGATAGTAAGAAGTTATCCTCGATCCCTCAGTGCTCTTTATCGACTTACATAGGTTCTAGAGGCATGGTATGCATTCCCTCTCATTGCTCACTTGGGTAACAAAATCCGGGTAGATTCTCCAAAACTTGTTCAATGTTCAGAATTCATATCGAGTGTACAGGTCTGGATCTCTCTCCCTGGATCTAGTGTCATGGGATGGGCACGTTCATGTAATTAAATAAGCTCTCTAGTTAATAATTCCATAAATGCTAAGTGCTCCCACCTATGCTCTGAGAGCAATTTACCATCTGTGACCTAAAAAATTAATATTTTTATAATATATAACTTAAATATATTTGTAATATGTCATACTTATATAGAAATTAGAATAATTAATATTTTATATATCAATTCAACCTGAACTATTTAATAATTAATAACCAAGTGGGGGCGAACTGTTGAATTAGTAACTAACTAAAGGGGGGGCGAACTATTTAATAATTATTCCTAAATAGGGGCTGGACTATTTAATGATCATTCCAAACTATTTAATAATCATTCCTAAAGGGGAAGTGAACCATTTAATTAGTAACTAACTAAAGAGGGGCTGAACTATAACATGAATTGAATTTGCCAATTGAATATGTGATGTCCCTTTCCAAGTGATCACTCCAGATGGATGGTGTAGTAGCCTAGCTGACTTTCGTAGGCTATAGACAGCAAAGAAAAGGGGGTCAAGTTGATTATTTGATGTCACTTGGTTAGAAAATGTTATATTTCTAAAGTGACATTGAGTAATTAATCAAAAAGGGTGTTTTACGTGACTTAAGTTTATAAAGTCACTTTATTTTATTAAAAGGGTAAAAAGGTCCGAAAATGGTCAACAAGGAAATAAAAGGAGAATGAGGGCGTCCTCTCTCATTATACATATGTTATTTTCTAAAAATGAATTTGAAAGAGCTTTTGTGGCTTTGGCTCTTGGGATGAAAAAACCTAGAGAGAAGAAGAATGGCTTTGGTGGTGAGACCATGTAATGTTCCGGCCAATTTTTTTTGTTGTGTTTTCTTGGTGTAATGGGTAAACAAATTTCCAAAATACTTACTTTTAGCAGACTACTTACAGTACATATAATAATAATTCTAACTCTGCTGTGTACAACAATAAAGACACCAATACAAAGCCCCAAATATTTATTGCATTAATCCATCATATCAGAAGTTGCATTGGGAATAATTCCAGCAAGTAAAACAGTAACTAAAGTAATTGGAAACCTGATATGATGTTTGAATGTGGTGACCACAATGCTGATACACAATTCCTGTCAATGCTACTGTGTTGCAGCGACCCCCAAAATGGCAGTTATATCCTTTAATATATGTTTTATGTATATATGAATATGCAGCAGTGAAAGAGTAGGGCGAGCCTGTAGATAAGAAGATACAACAAGGAATAAATGGAAATATGACAGCCCAGAAGTAAGATATATGATCTCCACTGCTAGCAAACCATTCCACAGAAGTAATGCGCCCTTCCCACAGTCAAGTCGACCCCAGCCAGCAGGAATAAGATCCAGAGATGATGGGCGATCCCCCTAGCACTCAGCTAACTGTAGATTGTGCCCTCCACACCAAGATATCATCTCATAAGGATATAAAATTGGGCTAGAGATGAACAGCTTGACCTCTCAGATGAATGGTGCGCCCAGCCAAGAGTATTTTGGCCTCTTCCTCAAGAGCAAGTGCGCCCAGCTTGTATAAATCCGCCCCCTACTACAGAAAACGACCTGTTGACCGCTCGTTTAGCACGGAGGTCAACTCATATATAATGAAGATTATCTATGTCGAAGACAACAGGGTTCTACTGGGTGTTTTTAAACACCAGCACTTAAATTTTTGTGTGTGTTTTAAACACCGGCACTTAAATTTTGTAAACGGGATTCACAAGACTCATGAGGGTAATAATGTAATAATGTCGCATGGATCATAGTTAGTCGTACCTTGGATGCTGACATCAGGGAGTTCCTATCGGGGGTTTTTAATCTCGTGGGGGTTGTGGCCTAACTAGTCAGGTTACTTTCCATTGAGTTTTTTCCCTCCACATGCTGCCTCCAAAGTGGTGGAAGGCCTGTGGTCTCGCTCAATGAGTAACCTTGTAGGATTATTGTAAATTTATCTCTCATGCTAGTAAAGGTCTAAAAGTTTCAGCTGAATTGCCGAAGCCCAAGTTAAAGTTTTTAATAATTAAATTCCTAATTAATTTAATTAATTAATTATTTTGAGCTAAATGTTGTAAAAACTTTGTCCTTGGGAGAAAGATAGGGGTATTTGTGCTCAAAATGAATGGAATAGCACTTACTACACCCACTTATTGTAAGTTTCAAATTTCAAATTTTAATTTATTTTTTATATGTAAAAGTCCACTTTAGAGTCGCTTAGGAGTCAATAATGAATTTTAATTGCTATAAGATTTTATTAAAAAATCAGCAAAACTATTGTAATTTGAGTTAATGAGTGGATGAAAAAGTGGAAAGTGGCAAGAAGAGACCTCCTAACCTACCCAACCCTTCCTAACCTTTCCAACTTAATTTAACTTATTAATTGACTTTTTTTGACCATTTTCCCTCTGCCCTAGGGGAAAATTCGACCCACACTTTTCTAAATTATTTAATTTTAACTGAACGCCAAACAAGGTACCACATGTGTGTAGTACTTTCCTAGACTCTCACTTCTAGACTCCTAACCCTCACCAAAAACCTAACTCTAATCCTTTTCTAACCTCTTACCCACTCTCATATTCACCTCACAACCTCCTAGGGAAAGTGACGTTTTTCATTAATGAGAGGTTGTTAGACTTATTTGGGGCCCTTCTCATGAGTTATGGACCTGCTGACCCCCACATTGTTCCTAGAATGGTCCCAACTTCAATTTTTCTCATTAATTCTCTCCTTTCCTTCATTTTGACCATTTTGGCCCTCCAAGAGGAGTTACGCCCCCTCTTCTTTGGAAACTCCACAAATGATTTTCTAAAAAATTATTTGACCTTTCACCTTCCTTGGCATCAATCCTAAGGCTTCCCACACCTCTTTTTAAGTTTGATCCCAACACCTTTTAATAGATCTACACCATAGATCTAGCTTTCAAAACCCTAGATGGTGTATGCCCCTTTCTTGAGATTTGCCTAATCTCTCTCTCAAACTAACACTTGGCATTGATTCAAGTTTCCTTCCTTTTGCCTCCTGAGGCATAAAAGCTGAACCCCTAGCCTCCTCATATTTCTTCTCTTCTCACCATTCTCTTTTTGAGCCATTGTTATGCTACTCAAATTCTGCCATCTTCTTGCTTTTTGCCATACTACATCCATTCATCTTTTTCTTGAGGGTTTGGAGCAACTAGTTGCCCAATCTCCTTCTGTTAATATTGGATGAATAAAGAAAGCTTTGGAGGATATTCTTGGATCTCTGAGATTAGTCAAGTGATTTGGATAACATGAGGTGATGTTGTTCCTTTCTCATTTTGTAATTTGTTCTATTGGTATGTACCCTAGCAATCATTTGTTAGGTAAATCATATAAACATTAGTGCTACTGATTTATGTACTTGATTGGTAGGTTTAGATCTTGAATTAGTTCAGATTTCATGCTAACCTCAATACTATTGCTACTGCTATAGATCTATTTTGTTTTGAAGTGCAGATTGCCTCACAGGTTGTGGAGTGGAGGAGACTCTAGGAGCAGATTACAACCACTTCCTGCTTAAACTTCTAGCTTATCTTGTCATCTAATATTCTAATCATTCCATATTCGCTTTGTGTAGCTATTTTAGCTTTTAGATAGGTCAAAAACAATATTTACCTTTCATAATACTTCGCTGGAAATTTTCTGTGTTCACACAGAAAATTTCTGAAGATAACATTGGTGTCCTTGCAGCAGATCAGCAAGGTTTAACTTGTTGTTATTGCAGATTAGAGTCATACTTGGATGGACAAAGCTGTATAGGACATCTTGGAGGCTTCCCAAGCACCTCCTTGACTTGGGTGACTAAATCTCCTCTCCTCTCCTTCCTTTCTTAGCAATTTTCTGAAGTTTGTAAGTACTTCTCTAAATCCTAGAAGTATCTAGCCTAGATCTACATTCTTTTGTAAATCCTAGCTCTTAGATTAGATCATTTGTTTCATTCTTCTATCTTATATGCTCTTTCTCTCAAGGCTAGGGATTAGATAGATTCTTGTGCTCATATTGCTTTAGATCTATTAGTTTGAAATTGTCTAATCCATTTTACATGCATATGGCATGATTTGAGGTTCTAGTATCTTAGTTTGCTTTTGGTCTTAAGGTCTTTCATCTTTCCTAGACCTAGCATAACTTTGTGGTGATTTTAAATTAACATTCTAATACTTTTGGAACCTCTTCTCAAGCCCTCAGCCTTGTGTCTTTGCCCTCACTGTTTTGAGCCTAGCCCTAGGGCCCACGGCCTCATCACCTCTTTGCTCACGGCCCTATCTTTTAGAACCCTCAGCTCTCGGCCTCCTATCTCTTACAGCTCTCGGCCAGCCTCTCCTTCAAACTCTCGACCTCATCCCATAAAGAACAGTCCTTACCAGCCTTTGACCACAATCCTGTTACTTCTTCTGCTGCATATACACACATAGCACAACTTTGTTAGTAAGTTAAGTAACGCTCCTAATGCTCATGGTCTAACATTGTTGTTTACTGTTGAGAGCATATGAAGTAGTTTGGTTTATGCCATAGTATGATAGTTTAAACATTCCTAAGCTTAACCATATCAAACCTCTTAAACTATCACGCCTTTACACTTGCATGCATATCATCTATGGTTTAAATCGCTTACTGCTCATATTTTAGGTGTGTTACATATTGATTTAACAAGTTGCTGTTCATGATATTGGTGCTCTGACTGAATAAGTAATTTTCTGCTATCATAAACAGTCACACACTCAACACACTTAAAGCTGCCATATAAAGATTTAAAACAGATTTTCTCGGTGTATATGATGTCTACCTAAGTAACCTACTGTTCATGATCTAAAACCTAATTGTTTCATCTCTGTTGTCATACTGTATACGCATTAAATTATTTTAAAAGGTTCCATATTCATATCTTAGGAACATACAGTAAGTATTGAGTGACTAATGTTTTAAATCGCCCTATATACATATGCTCTGAACTGTCACTATCTTACTGTCAGCATACACCCATTGTCATACACTTAAAATATTTACAATTGACCTTGGACTAACAATATCTTATACGTGGTGGTTGGTAGCTTTGATGAGTTTAAGTTTATGGTTTTGATGCCTTAAATCTCCAAACATCTAATAGCTCTGAAACACTTTCTTCACACACCCATTTGGATCACGTCTTCATTTGGTTGACAATATACTTTCCTTGGCAAGTGGTGATTGGTGGTTAAATAGATTTATATACTTATGATATCATTGCTCACTATTCTCACACACGTTGGATGATGCTCACGGCCTAGATTGGCTCATTGCCTGCTCTCTTCATTTATACATTTTATGCTTGTGGGTTTAATAACTATGGTCCAATGACTTATGTTTATTGTGCCTTTGATATGCTCTATTGGTTTAATTGGTGATGGTTTAGACATACATTTCATGCTTTAATTTTGCCTTAAGCTATCTCCTTTAACTTCATTAAGCACACATTGACATCATCCAGTTCACTTGTTTATGATCTAAACACTTTAAGTGCTTCAAAGATACATTTTTCACTTTATCACTACATGTTTCATGGTTTATGGTTACATGGTTATTGATTTATAAAGCTATCTCTCATGTGATGATGGTCTAATGTGATTTGGATTTTGCTATCATTTTGTCATATCTTGTATCTTTCGTGGTGGTGTAATTCTCTACATTGCAAGCATTTGTTTAAGTACTTTTCACTCACGGTAATTCGTTAAACAAGATAAAATAAAAGTA
>SNQJ01S0000556.1:36740-50136 GCA_010110895.2 Picea sitchensis
TCATTAAGGTATGTGACAACTTAATTTTTTTCTAGAGTATTTTACATAACTAAATGCATGCTTATTTGCTTATTAATTATTTACTCATATAAAAAAATTGTCTTTTATGATTCATGCAGGTCTTGGTGATGGAAATGCATCTCATGGAAAACTCTTATCAAGTTGTATGGGTTAATGGATCTGGTGAAAGAACAATGAAAAGGTAAGGGTTTTGACGTGTTTTTAAAAGTAGGCTTTATACTAGTAAAAGTTCACAATCCTCATGAATATGTATATATTGATATATATGCCAAGTTCTATGTGGTGTTTTGGTTTACTTGTAGATATTTTAAATATAATTTTGGTTTACTTGTATTTTTTTTATAAAGAAGTATAACTATTTTAGAGAATCCCCATATACAAAGTCTTTATCCATATCCTCATTGTGGAAAATAAATTAGAAAAGATCCCTCATCTCATTCATTTCCATAATCCTAACCTTATTGCTATCCCTAGTCCAAATCCTAGTTCCTATTAAACAATGCATGGAGCTAATCCCAATAATCTAGACCCCTCCTCTCGTCCCACATGTTAGTGCAAGTATTATAAGGCTCCAAAGGACACTACTACAAAATGATTATTCTTATAATAATAATTCACATCCAAATGCTTGTCCATAGATGAGAAATCCCTTGATGATCCTAGGGTACACCAATATTTGGACACTTCTTCCCAACAAAACATAGTCCCTATTACAAACTCTATTGAAAAATATCCCTCATTACTCATAATGACAAATGAAATTTATTCCTCTCTCTAAGTCTCCTCTTTACTCATAATTGTTAGATCAAAGACCAACTTGCCACTATAATCTGTAACATACCTCCCGTTAGTTACGACAACAACCTCTCATAACAAGTGCAATTTTTTTTATTTTGTTTTGTGTGTGTGGGTGTACCAGGGTAATAAAGACATTATACTTTGCGTCACAACACGACGATGAACATGATGCATGCAACTAAGACAACAACATAACAACCTAAGATGCACATCAAGCATCTATAAACAATGAACGACAATCAACCAACAAAAATAAGACTGACTACACGCCCGTCCTACCCTGCAATGGTTAGGAACTCCACGACACGTAAGCAATGCTCAAGCCTAGGTTCCCATCGATTTTGACCATTTAAGGTCTCAAGGATGGTGACTGTTCTGGGGAACAAGGAGGTGTCTACAACCCACCCAACATAAGCAGACCAGGCAGTTATATGTTTACATCCCAAGTACAACATTATTTAAAAGGAACCACAACCCCTCAACGGGAAGCGCAAGTCAAAAATTACTTCGCCAAAAACCCGATCAATCGTCGAGTCAAGCTAGTAGATAGTTACCGTGTGTTTTGGTCATCTGTCACGTGCCCATCTTAGCATGTATAAAATAAAATTATCAATAAGGTACAATCTAAATTATCCTTAAGACAATTATTTGCGTAATTTTAAATTACACTGTCATCAGAGTACCATCTAAATCAATTTTCCTTACAATATTATTATTTGTTATAAGTATTCTATTTTAAAAACAATATCCAATAATTATGTATATATCTATATAACAATATCCCAAGGAATAGATTATGTACCTCTTAACAATTATTTACACAAAATTCCTCATCCCACAATAATAATAATAATAATAATTTATTATTATTATTAAAAGCACTTCATTGCTATAATATAATAATCATTAAAAACTTAAACCATTTCCTAAACATATGAGGATGTCTAAACAAGTGTCTATAATAATCATACACTTCATCCACTCTGAATAATAAAGGTCTACACTATGATAGTTCATGTACATTATAGGTTCACCACATAACATAATAGATTACCACATAACATAATAGATTGATAAAAGTTAAAATAAAAGATATTATTATTTAAATGAAAAGAGGAAATGGGACATTACTAATTAATAAAAAGAAAACTAAATTACCTTTTGGTGCAAGAAAACATTACATTAGTTTTTCATCAATAACTATAAATCTAAAAAAAAACTGTAGGCGGTTAATTTCGATTGTTGCCTAAATTATAAAAGAAGTTGTGCTCAAAAGAATGCCATTTTCATGAAAAGTTTAATGCCCTTGTTATGCTATATTGTTGTTAATACTAAGATTTTTGTCAAGCCATACAATGCAATTGACACTAACATTAATGCTAGCAGGGAACAAGAATGTTAACGCCGAATAATGTCAGCGTGGTTCAAATCGTTAATGCCAAAAAAAGGGTCGCTATCAGGTGATGTAATGAAGGGGACCACATGGGAAATGAACCACACTCTTAGAGGAACCCAAAAATCAATTTCTTAGATAGTAAGGTCACCAAGGTAATAGAGAAGAAAAACATAAAGGTTCATTGTAAAATACCCAACAGAGAAACAATTATCTCGCTGGCAGTAAAATGATAATAGTTTCGTTGTACCCTTCCTCGGCATTTGTAGGCTGCCAATCTCTGACATTCATGCCCAACATCAATGACTCAATCGCATAAAGGCTATGCATCAAAGGGAGAAAATAAGACGGGTATAGGGACACACCGGACGGACATCCATGAATTTTCTATCAATGCTATACCTATCTGACAGATGCTCCTCCAAAAGGCACTCACCCAAGAATCATTCCAGATTTAAGTAAACCTACTGTAACCTGTATCGCATTCCAAAATCATTCCAAGTGTAAGGTTATGATTGTTATGTTCACCAGCGTAAGACCGCTCATGAACTAGAAATGAGTCATGTTTGCTGGTGCAAGACCGCTCATGACCACAGGGAGAAGTTAGTCACCATTGGTTAAACATTAAAGTCTTAATGGTATTTAGCTCGAGATTTTCAGCGATCAGGTTTCGATTAATATTCTTTTTAGTCATATCTCTAGTAGGGAAATTACTTCATGAGTCATATTCTCCCTCTTGATTGTGTTCAAGGTTGTATGACCCGGTGATCATTCAGATTTCGACCTATCTCTTGAGTTATAGTGAACAATTGTTCTACTACGTATTGAATTTTGAGCTTCCTTTCCTTCCTAGAACTGTAATACGAAATCTACTATGAACATGTACCTTAGCTTACAGTCGCCAAGGGTTTCTTAAACTCTACAAAGAATCGTTGAATGAATTAAGGGTACAGTCAGCACATCTCAAGACTATATGCCCATGTTAGGATGCCCAAGGTTAAAGGTGAATAAAATAGTCAACAAGGAGGCGATATCTGTCAGGAATCGATGTGTAAGGAAGATCTTTGAATCACTGTAATAACGCATTTAAGAGGCAATCCAAAATGACAACTATGAAATTGTTGAGCATATTTAAGAGACAATCCATAAAATTATATGAAATTGTTGTTCAATAATTAAGAGACAATAAAAAATAATATGGAATCACTGTGTATATAATTAAGAGACAATCCAAAAAATGAATATGAAATCACTGTGTATTATTACAATTCGCTACAGTCCTATAAACATCGCCATATACAAACTCTACATGAATTGTAAGTTAACTCGAATATAATAGCTATGAAAAAGTCTGTTGTGTGAATTCACTATTTATACCGAATCAAGCAATAATTTGTAGACCATTAGGTATGGATGGAATGGGTACCGGTAGATATTAATTTAATGAGGCACTAAATTTCAGTCGCAATCGATCAAGGTAGATTCATTGAGGTTTAGGTGCTAAACACAAGCTAGAGGTATAAAAAGGCAGAGTTGAAAATTGCGGACGGTGCTGATAACTAGGGCATAAATACTCAACACTATAAGGCTCAAGGACCATCATTAGGATCGACCATTGGGGAAGACGGCAGGCCAAAATGTCCTTCTCTCATCATCCTTGCATAGAAAAGAAGGGCGTTGAGATCCATAGGTCTTTTAACGCTAAGGCGACAACCGTAGATCAGGCTCTTGGCTGACTTCTTAGGCGAGGACTAGTGAGCAAGTAATGAAGGTTTTACAACCTCAAAGTCACAATCAATACCTCGGGGTGGTCACGACATGAGGGAAGGCGAAGGTCACAAAAATCAATCAACCAATCATTTAGCTAGGCTATAAAATTTCATTCATGAAACTAGACAATCAATTTACCTACTCAATACACATGCAGATCTAAATCATACATCCTACAACATTCTATCATTCAACTGAAAAAGAGTACCGTTGCGATTTCTCCTACTCCGAGTGTCTTCCGCACGCTCCGTGCAACTCCCGCTCACCGACCGTCGATACTACACCGGTACCTCCCAACAAATGCTAGGGGTACTCTTCTTCCCCCTTAGCCCCCCGAGCCAAAAAGGGGCCACACACACTATCCAAAGGTTTCGTCTAGCTCCTAGCTCGCCTTGCAAGGCCGATCTACCACTCCTCTCCGAGCTGGGTATCCCAACTCCCCACAAGTAAATCAGTCAAGTTGATATTTCTACAGTGTAACGTTACACAAACCGAAGATGATCCTTCATCCTTCTCCTTCCTTTATTTTATAGAGTTTTGAACTTCCTTTCTTTCCTAAATCTCATTTAATTAAAGTTTTTTAAAAATAAATTCCTAAAATTTATTGTCCGTACAAGTGTCCCCCATCCCCTACATTCCTCCAAAAATTAATTTCTTTAATTAAGTAATTATCTTTATTTCCCTCACCCACCTAGAGTTACTCCTAGAATCACTCCTAGGTGTCCCTAAATTCCTTTACAAGTTTTAAAGGTTTTCCCTATTATGAAATTGCTAATTCAGTTTAAAATTAGAAAGCTCTTAAATGTGGATTCCTTACTAAGTTGGCTTCCCGCTTTTTCCCTTAAGTTCCCCTTTTTCCTTTTTATGTTACCTCCTTTCCCTAATTTCCTATTTTTTTTATTTTCCCTCTTTCCCCTTTTACTTAGAGCTCAAAAAGGCGAGTGAAGAATATAATCCCTTTTCCCTTTTATCATTAATTTAGTATCTTTTAAATTATCAAATGATAAAATAATTAATTCCCACTTTACTTTTTATATCCATAGATTTTATTTCTTATGAATAATTTAATTTCTTACTCCCTTCATGTTACAAAATTTTATGAAGACCATAATTATTACTTAAGTGGTTTTTATTTTAAATTTTATTATTTTATTTTGATTTATCTATTTATTTATTTATTTTTAATTATTATTTTTTTGAGGTAGACAAAATTTTACCCCTAGCGAAATTTTAGACTTAGTACTTGATTTTGAACTGGGCAACATTTAATTAGGGAAATTGTTTTAAAATTTCTTAACCTATTATTTGCCTTAGGGCCATCTAGGTTCATCCCTCTATCATCATCAATGTGACGTGCCCTTCAGGACACACTAGGTGCTCCAAGGGTGCCACTCACCTCATCTGTTCCCTTGTGCGACATGCCCTTCAGGACGCACTACGTGCTCCAAGGGTGCCACTCGCTTCTTGACTGATTGGTAGACATCAATAACCCCTGTAGTCAACACTCCACCAGGTGAACTTGTAGGAGACTAAGGGATTCTAAGGAATAATTCCCCCACCTTATTGCGCACCCCTTAGAACCATCGTGATCGACTGTCGCAGTCTACCCTCACGGCATCGTGGGTCCTCTCGAACTAGATAATTGTTAACCTACAGTTTGAGCCATGGAGAGAGTGCTAGTAGGTTGTGGCAGGGTTGTTGTCCACACCTCTCCCTCAACCTCTCTGGTAGTCATGTGTGGCCCCTTTACTCCATATGTGAGTCTGGTCGGCAAGCTATCATCATCCTGCATCATCAACAAATCATGTCAGAACATATCCATATCATATTGTATAGTCATATGCACTAATATCACAGTAAAACAATCAAACCCCAATGGAAAAATCCATGACTCGATCCAGAGTCCAAGGGGTTCCATCGATGCCTCTGCATCCTCAAGTTCGAAAACCCTACACACTCAGTAAAACCGAGTCAATAGAACCTGTCTATGTCAATGTAGTAAAACAACATGTCATCAACCCATAACGCATCGTAATCAAAGTCAAATGTTTTTAATGGCATATAAATCCGGATCACTTGCGAGCAAGTGTCCTCAAAGAATATGTTTTCTCTGTGCTCCAGAGAGGGATGTTACATACACCCCTCTTGGTCTAAACTTCATCCCGAAGTTTCACAGTATATATGCTGAAATAAAGTGTATCACAGTATCATATGTCTATCTATCAAATAAAAATGGAAACTACTGGCGCATATCATATGCGTCCTCCCAGGTTGTCGAGTGTGGACTATGATTTTCCCACTGGACTTTGACCTACTCTATCATTTGACGTTGTAGTTATCGAACGTGATGATCCAAGATGTGGATCGGCTCAGCCGTGAGCGCTCCCTCGTCTAATACCTACAAGGAACTCATGTCAATAACATGTGTAGGATCACTAATATAATGTCTCAAAACAGATACATGAAAAACATCGTGCATACGCCGTAAGGAATCAGGTAAGGCTAGTCGATAGGCCATGGTCCCGTTTCTCTCCAAAATCTCGAAGGGTCCCATGAACCTAGGAGAGAGTTTAGCTCCTTTTCCAATCTTGATCAAGCTCTTATGTGGTTTAACCCACAAGAAGACTCGATCGCCGACCTCGTAACTATGGTCGATTCGGTGCACATCTGCATAACTCTTTTGTCGATCCTGCACTTCTTTAATCCTTTGTCTTATGGTTTTCATTTGCTCTTCCATTTCTTGGATCGCTTATGGTCCCATCAGGACCCTATCCTCAAGTCGATCCCAACTCAAAGGCATCCGACACGGTCACCTGTAAAGAAACTCGAAGGGCACCATTTTAATGGTTCTCTGGTAACTGTTGTTGTAAGCGAACTCTACTAGTGGCAAGAATTCTTCCCAACACTTTTGTTGGTCCATCACGTACATGCACAACATGTCCTCCAAGTTTTGGTTCGTTCGTTCGGCCAACCCATCAGTCTCCGGGTGATACATAGTACTAAAGTTAAGTTGGGTTCCCAAGGCCTCTTGGAAACTCGTCCAAAATCGTCCAGTAAACACTGATCCTCGATCGGATATAATCCTCTTAGGTACGCCATGAAGACTCACAATCTCACTACTGAAAACTCTAGCTATGTCAAGTGCCTGATACGACGTACGAACAAGAATAAAGTGAGCACTCTTCATCAAAGTGTCTACTACTATGAAAATCGAGTCATGTCTCCTTGTTGTCAGTGGCAATCCAACAATAAAATCCATCGAAATAACCTCCCATTTCGATTCCAAAATAGCGTGCGGTTATAGTAATCCTAATGGGTGTCTATGTTTAGCCTTTACCTACTGACATTCTATACATATGGCCACATAGTTGACTATGTCTTCTTTCATTCCCTTCCAAAAGAATAAGGGTTTAAGTTCTACCCTCATCTTCATGACTCCTGGGTGAGCCATGTAAACTTCTCTATGAGCCTCGCTCAGGATCAACATTCTCAACTTGTCATTTGACAATATGTAAATCCAACTTTTAAACCTCAATAAGCCATCACTATCCAATGAAAATCCCTCAAATCATGGTACCATCATTGTGTTTTGTCTGATAAAACCCTCAACCTCTTTGTACTAGTTATTGTCACGTTGTAAAGTTAGAATATTTTCATGTATATTTGTATGAAGAGGCAACACCGAAAATATGTGTGGTCTCTGACTCAATGCACCCGCCACTCGGTTCACTGTTCCTTTTATGTAAGTAATCTTGAAGTCGTACTCGCTAAACATCTCCGACGAATGTCATTGTCGTGCGTTTAGGTCACCTTGCGTAAATAAGTGGTGTAGTCCACAATGGTTAGTCTTTGGTTCAAATTTTCATCCAACAAGGTAGTGTCTCCAAACCTTCAAGGCATATATGATGTCTAACAACTCCAAATCGTGCATCGCATAATTCTCCTCATGCCTTCTCATTTTTCTCAAAATGTAAGAGATCACTCGTCTGTCTTGCATCAAGACTCCACCTAAGCCTTCCTTGGATGCATAAGTGCATACCAAGAAGTCCACGTCCATGTCAGGGACCTTTAGTATCGGTGCAATTTTCAACCATTCCTTGAGCCTCTTAAATGCTTCCCCACATTTCTCGTTCCAAACTAACTTCTTGTTCTTCTTCTGTAGCTCCGTGATCGGATTTGCTATCTTCGAAAATTCATTGATGAACCGTCGATAGTATCCTACTAAACCCATGAAGCTACACACTTCTGGGACATTCATCGGGGCAAGCCATTCCATGATAGCCTTGACCTTTGTTGGATCCACGGTGATGCCTTCGCCGGAGATGACATGCCCTAAGTAGTGAATCTTCAATTGATAAAAAGAGAATTTGGACAACTTCCCGTACAATTTGTGCTCTCGCAGACACTGTAGTACCAAGCACAAGTGCTCGTCATGCTCCTACATCATCCGAGAATAAATCAAAATATCATCAATGAATACTTGTACGAACTTGTCCAAGTACTCGCGGAACACCCCATTCATCAGACTCGTAAATACCCATGGGGCGTTTGTCAGTCCAAACGGTAAAAAAATAAAATTGTAATGTCCAAACCTCATATTAAAAGTGGTTTTAGGGACGTCATCCTCCTTGATCTGTAACTAGTGATACCCTGATCACAAATAGATCTTGGAGAACACCGTCACACCCTTCATTTGATCCAACAAATCATCAATTCTCAGCAATGGATATTGATTCTTGATCGTAGCCTTGTTCAGTTGACGGCAGTCAATTCAAAGCCTCCACGATCCATCCTTCTTTCATATGAAAATAACACACTAGGACATATCAGTCCCAGGTCCAACAACTCCTTCAATTTCATTTTTAACTCTTGTAACTCCGAGGTCGACATCTGATAAGGCATTCTTGCTATCAGTTCAATCCCCAGTTTTAGGTCTATGGTAAACTCCAATTCCCTCTCCGACGACATCCTAGGTAACTCCTCTAGAAACATGTCCGCAAACTCTCTCACCACCGGAAGGTGTTCAAGACCTTCCGCTACTCCCTTCTCGTTTAATGCAAGGATCACATAAAGCTTACACCCCTTGCGCATACTCTTCCATAACTATAAGGAAGAGACAAACCTCAGGGAAAATCCCTGGTTCTGGCCTATAATCACACATCTATGTCCCTCATCATTGACCAGGCTCAACTATTTTTTCTTATAGTTGAGTATCGCCTCATGCGATTCCAACCAGTCCATACCAATCATGACGTCATAAGATCCTAAGATCATGACATACATGTTGTCCCTTTTGGAAAACTCTCCCAAGTTAAGGACACAGCCCGTAACCTTTCCTCCAACCTTTTGTTTGGCTCCCAAAGCCATCTCTACGATGCTAAACTCGTCCTATTCGACTGCCTTTAACTTAATCCTTTTTAGCACTGTACCAGAAATGAAACTCTTAGTAGCACCAGGATCTATAAAAATACTAAGAGTCTAGTCAGGGATGGTACATGTCGTCTCGAGCACAGTCGAATGGTGCTATGCCTGGTGATTATTCATTGCTGCATGAATCTGATGGGCCTTGCCCATATCTCCCACGGTAGTGGGTCTAGCTGATCTGGTCTCTCTGGTCCTCTCCACGGGGCAGTCGATTTGGTAGTGTGGCTCTCCACACATCCAACACCCCTTCTTCGGTCCAGTAGTCCTGGTACCCCAAGTAGAATATGACGGCCCACCAGCCTAGAACCCTGGTCTGTTCTGCTGAACAGGCCTAAACTGTTGTTGTTATGGGCAACGCTGCTGCTGATGTTGTGGTCCCCGATAAGGTGTTCGTTGTTGAGGCATCGGTCACCGAGGTGTAGTGAAAGTGGATCCCCTCTAGAAGCCACGATATCCTGACATATGTCTCGCTAGTGTCTGATGCTACTGTGCTCCAGATGAAACTTGCCCTGCTGGTCTCGCTAGAGTCCTGGTCCGACCCCCACTGATAAGATCCTCCTCCACTATGAGGGCCTTCTGTACGACATCATGCAAGGTTTGAGGCATTAAAATCCTAACCTTTGCACACAGGCTGTCATTAAGGCCGAACATGAACCTATTGACCTTAAGTTTTTTAGTGTTAAGGTGCAGAGCATATCAGAGAATCTCCATAAAATGGGCCTTGTACTCGGGCACCATACGACCTCCCTGTCGTAAAGCATTGAACTCATTAAGCTGATGCTCAATGAATTCCTCTGAAAGGTACCTCTCTCGAAACCGTTCCTCAAACAGTTCCCATGACACGTCTTCGACGACCATGTTCAGTTGTGGCAGGAGTGTGTTCCACCATAGAAGAGTGCTCCCCTTCAATTGAAATACCACCATGCAGACGTTCATGTTGGAGGAAGATATTTGAATTGCTTTAATAACGCATTTAAGAGGAAATCCAGAATGACAAGTATGAAATGGCTAAGCATATTTAAGAGACAATCCAGAAAATAATATGAAATCGTTGTTCAATAATTAAGAGACAATAAAAAATAATATGGAATCGTTGTGTATATAACTAAGAGACAATCCAAAAAATGAATATGAAATAACTGTGTATTATTACAATTCTCTACAGTGCTATAAACATCGCCAGATACAAACTATACATCAATTGTAAGTTAACTCGAATATAATAGCTATGAAAATGTTTGTTGTGTGAATTCACTATTTATACCAAATCAAGAAATAATTTGCAGACCATTTTGTATGGATGGAATGGGTACTGGTACATATTAATTTACTGAGGCACTAAATTTCAGTCACAATTGATCAAGGTAGATTCGTCGAGGTTTACATGCTAAACACAAGCTAGAGGTATAAAGAGACAAGGTTGAAAATTGGGGACAGGAGTGATAACCAGGGAATAAATACTCAACACTAGAAGGATCAAGGACCATCATCAGGATCGACCACCAGGGAAGATGGCAGGCCAGAATGTCCTTCGCTCATCATCTTTGCAAAAAAAAGTAGGGTGTTGAGATCCATAGGTCTTTTAACGCTAAGGCGACAACCGTAGATCAGGCTCCTGACCGACTGCTCAGGTGAGGACTGGTGAGCTAGGAACGAAGTCTTTACAATCTCAAGGTCACAATCAACACCTCAAGGTGGTCACGACATGTGGGAAGGAGAAGGTCACAGAAATCAATCAACCAATCATTCAACTAGGCTATAAAATTTCAGTCAAGAAACTAGACAATCAGTTTACCTACTCAATACACATGTAGATCTAAATCATACATCCTACAACATTCTATCATTCAAGTGAAAAAGCATACCATTTCCTGTTCACCTTCTCTGAGTGTCATCCTCGTGCTCCATGCAACTCTCACTCACTTACTGTCGAGACTACACCGGTACCTCCCAACCAACGCTAGGGGTACTCTTCTTCCACCTTAGCCCCCCGAGCCGCAAAAGGGGCCACACACACTATCCAGAGGTTTCATCTAGCTCCCATCTCTCCTCACAAGGCCGAGCTACCACTCCTCTCCGAGCTGGGTATCCCAACTCCCCACAAGTAAATCAGTCAAGTCGATATTTCTACAGTGTAACGTTATGCAAACTGAAGATGATCCTTCATCCTTCTCCTTCCTTTATTTTATAGAGTTTCGAACTTCCTTTCTTTCCTAAATATCACTTAATTAAATTTTTTTTTAAATAAATTCCTGAAATTTCCTCTCTGTACAAGTGTCCCCCATCCCCTACATTCCTCCAAAAATTAATTTCTTTAATTAAGTAATTATCTTTATTTCCATCACCCACCTAGAGTTACTCCTAGAATCACTCCTAGGTGTCCCTAGATTCCCTTACAGGTTTTAAAATCTTTCCCTATTATGAAATTGCTAATTCAGTTTAAAATTAGAAAGCTCTTAAATTTGGATTCCTTACTAAGTTGACTTCCCACTTTTTCCCTTAAGTTCCCCTTTTTCCTTTTTATGTTACCTCCTTTCCCTAGTTTCCTATTTTTTTTTATTTTCCCTCTTTCCCCTTTTACTTAGAGCTCAAAAAGGCAAGTGTGGAATATAACCTCTTTTCCCTTTTATCATTAATTTAGTATCTTTTAAATTATCAAATGATAAAATAATTAATTCCCTCTTTACTTTTTATATCCACATATTTTATTTGTTATGAATAATTTAATTTCTTACTCCCTTCCTGTTACAAAATTTTATGAAGACCATAGTTATTACTTAAGTGGTTTTTATTATTAATTTTATTATTTTATTTCATTTTATCTATTTATTTTATTTTATTTTATTATATTTTAATTATTATTTTTTTAAGGTAGACAAAATTTTACCCCTAGCGAAATTTTAGACTTAGTACTTAGATTTGTACTGGGCGACATTTAATTAGGGAAATTGTTTTAAAATTTCTTAACTTGTTATTTGCCTTAGGGCCATCAAGGTTCATCCCTCTATCATCATCAATGCGACGTGACCTTCAGGACGCACTAGGTGCTCCAAGGGTGCCACTCACCTCAGTTGTTCCCTTGCATGATGTGCCCTTCAGGATGCACTACGTGCTCCAAGGGTGCCACTCGCCTCTTGTCTGATTTGTAGACATCACTAACCCCTAGAGTCAACACTCCGCCAGGTGAACTTGTAGGAGACTAAGGTATTCTAAGGAATAAGGCCCCCACCTTATTGTCTTCCCCTTAGAACCATCGTGAGCGGCTGTCACAGTCTACCCTCACGGCATCGTGGGTCATCTCGAACTAGGTAATCGTTAACCTACAGCTTGAGCCACGACATGAGTGCTAGTAGGTTGTGGTAGGGTTGTTGTCCACACCTCTCCCTCAACCTCTCTAGTAGTCATGTGTGGCCCCTTTACTCCATATGTGAGTCTGGTCGACAAGCTATCATCAGCCTGCAACATCAACAAATCATGTCAAAACATATCCATATCATATCATCTAGTCAGATGCACTAAGATCACAGTAAAACAATCAAAACCCAATGGCACACTCCTTGACTCGATCCAGAGTCCAAGGGGTTCCATCGATGCCTCTGCATCCTCAAGGTCCAAAACCCTGCACACTCAGTAAAACCGAGTCAATAGCACCTGTTTATGTCAATTTATTAAAACAACATGTCATCAACCCATAACGCATCGTAATAAAAGTCAAACATTTTTAATAGCATATAAATCTGGATCACTTGCGAGGAAGTGTCCTCAAAGAATAAGTTTGCTCAATTCTCCAGAGTGGGATGTTACATAATCGTTGACAATTGTAACCAAAATAATTTCATTTTCCATCACTCCTCACCCCTGCCCTTATCATTGGGGCTTTGTACAATAGGACGAAACTCATCTTCTCATTAATAAACATTGTGGAGTCACCCTTGTCATAGGGATTTTTCAAGAGATTGTTGAATGCTATGTATCTCCCCTTGATTACTC
>SNQJ01S0000556.1:55658-98995 GCA_010110895.2 Picea sitchensis
ATAGTCGATAGTCAATACTAGAAAATGGGCACGGGGATGTCAGAAAAAAATCCATGGTCCAAAAATAAGAAGAAGTGTTGTCACCCCGAGGACTTGCCACTCTTCAAATCCCCAAACTTGCAATATCCCCACTAGGAGAACGAAAGAGGGGAAATCTCAATCAATCGCTTCGCTTGACCTCATGTTAACTCTTGTGTGAGAGAAGCTTTCCCGAGTAACTTTGATTGATACTATTCGAGTTTCTCTCTCTCTAGTATTCTAGGGTTTCGTTTAGTAACCTTGGATAGTTTACTCACTTTTTCCTAATCCATAGGCCATATCATTACACTACTATTGGTGTGATATCCATATCTATATCCATAGGCCATATCCTACAAATGAAATACAAGCTCTTTAAAATATGTACCCAAAACTCCACCTATGAAAGTAGAATGCAATTTTTTTTCCTTCTTTTTAAAGATTTCAAATTACATGAAAAAATAAAAATATATCCTTATTTTTCTTTTTCTTTCAATAATAATGAAAGGGATCAATGGAACGTGCAAATGATCCAAAAGATAAAGAAGGTGAGGAAAACTAGCACTCAACTGTGCTAACAAGAAGTAAAATAATCCAATCACAAGGATGTCTTCAACACTTGTTACTTGGAAACAAAAAAGTAAAGCTTTCAATGCTAAAAAACAGTTTTCAAATGACTTGAAAAAGGTTGCATCAATGGTTGTTGAAACATATATAAGAAAGGCATGTGAGACTATAAGAAAACATAGAAAGTATCTCTAGGTTGGATTTGAAGGATGTCCCTCCAAAATACAACTTTTTAGTGGTTGGTTGAGTCTTGCTAGTTAAGACAAAGTGACCATTCAGAATTTGTACATGGAGAGACTTGTAACCCCTAACGCTGGTCACACTGATCGATGTGATTTTTAGGTGGTCTCACTTTGTAGTGGAGTAACACGTGATCAAAAGGGGTGTGGTTGATTTGTGTGCACAAGAAAATCATGACCACTATCATATGAGTATGAAAAATAATAGATCTAAATAAGATCTATCAAATTTGGGACTGAACACTTTCAAGTAGACTCGAAAAAGACTTATGGGGAGAATGAAAAAAAAATGAGGCTTAAAATAGGCAAGGATGTTGAGAATATGAATTTAGAAATTGAGGAATAAAACTAAAGAAACAGTAATGACTTCCCCAGTGGGGTCACCAGTATGTTGAAGGATAAATGTACCCCATAGGAGTTACCTCCCTTAGGCTCTTCCTAGACCTAAGACAAATTAGATATGCAAGCTAAAGACTTTCCTAGATATAAATAATACATGAAGAAATATCTGAGATGAAATAGTAAAGCAATTACTCAGTAGTTCGATGGTTGTCCCTGCATGCTCCTTGGTCATTTAGTCCTTTGAATATTTCCTTAACTTTCATGAATATTTATCTGCACACACAAGAACACCAACAAACACCTATCACGAGATCAAATATAACATGTATTAATCACTGATAGATCTAATAATATGACATAAATAAATGAAAATATTAGATCGCTATAAATATTATAATCACCATATACAATCAATTAGAGGGGAAAATCATGTGCATCTTCTATTAATAAAGAAAAAATGATTACAACTTGCAAACACATAGCTTGATGAAGCTTCTCCCAATTTCCTTTCCCAAGATCTGTAATCAATATGAAATTACATGTTTACTCTTTATTTTCCTCCTCTTTTCCCATGAGAGAACCTCATATATAGGATGAAATAGATGATATGGTGGATAACTCTTATACACTCAAAATAAAAAGCTTCTTGAGGTAGAATTATGAGAAATCTGAGCTTGATCCCATATTGTTGTAACTAGTCCTAGTTTGAGAGTAACAAACTTGATCGTGCCCTGCATTCCTGTAGAATGCGAATGTTCTTGATTTCCAAGAGATCAAGGATTGACCATTAATTTGGTTCATGATCTGTAAAAGGAAAACTCACAACTAGGAAAAAGGATGGTTTATACTCAAGGGAAAAGTGACTTAACTTAGTGTTTCATCCATCTAACCTCATGAGGTACTCATGTGGAAAATAAATGTATAATAATGATATTCACCTTGGTTGGATTGTATGTAATGGTTTTGTAATATTACCACAATTATCAAGGGTTTTGTCACATTTTTGATGTTCCTTAATGGTTATGTCACATTGTAACATTCATCTCGGTGGACTTGTGTTGAATTGTAGTTTTTTCAAGGGTTATATTGCATTATGATGTTCATGAAAATATATGTTGGATTATGATGTTAAACTATGGTTATGCAGTATTGTGACATTTATCCTTGTTGACTTATGTAAAATGGTTGTGTTCCTCAATGGTTATGTTTCAATGCGATGTTCCTCGAGGCTTAGTGTTTATGTATTTTTAGTTACTTGGGTGAGAAGAAAGAGACCATTAAGTGTAAACTAGGGTAAAGTTACACCACATTTAGAATGTTTTAGTTAGTCGTTAAACAAAAATAATCAACTCTAGGTAAACAAATAAAAAAATACATAAATACAATGAGCATGGGAATAAAACGTAACACAATGGATTGTAAGGAAGGATGAAATGTATACCAAATGGAAAGACCAATGAAATACACTATGGAGGATTGTAATGAGTAGATGGGCTCTCCTCCCCTCCTTGGAAGGGTCGTTTGTTGTTCCCTGGTTCCCTCTCTCTCTCTCTCTCTCTCTCTCTCTCTCTCTCTCTCTCTCTCTCCTTTTGAATAAGAAGTGTGCAAAAATATTTCCAAGTGGATATATTAATGCACAAAGATTTCAACTATGGGTCAAAGAGTGGTATCTTGAGAAATATGATTATCCAAGACTCATCCAAGAAACATAACAATTTATATCCTACTATATCTTGAGTTCATGCTCATGGACTCTACTTATAGGCTTTGATCAAGCTCAATAATAACTGGTTCTAAGTGGGAAAGAGTTACCACTTGGATGTGGTTTCCCATGTTTGAGTGGACATGGAACCACTTAAGTAACTATCTTTGAATATCATGTAGCTTGAGACCTATTTGTACCTCTACTTAAGAGTACTCATGATGGTATTTTTTTCCATAAATGCATTGAATGTGGTTGGAAATTCACTTATGGTCAATATGCATAGATTTCGAAGGAATGGATGTATATACCCACATAGATTATGGAAATCTAGATTGTTCAGTCTTGCAGATGGCTACAAAATCCCATTTTACATAGTTTTGGTGCTCTACTAAGTATGGCGTATTAATGCCATGAGTATGCACTTTGTTATATCATATGATTGACCCTTCTGGTGATCACATGTATAGCTCTGTGAGAAATTTATATGTGATAAAAAATGACCCCTTATGAGTGAGGTTAAGAGAATATGTATAACCTATATACACTATCATCTATTTGTATTTATGGACTAATTATTTGTAGAGAGAGAGAGAGAGAGAGAATGATATTGAGGAAATGAGTATGTTACATGGAGGAAAAAGGGGAGACATGTCTATAAAGGGACAATAATACCCAAAAAATCAAATTTATTTATACAAACAAGGTGAGAATACCATAAATATAAATGACTACAACAATAGACAAAATGATGATGAATCTTGTATAATCATAAGAAATATGAAGGACTTAATGGTGTTGTAACTGGAAAATTGGTGAAGTAGAAATTTGCAGTGCCCTTAAGGGTGTCGGTAACAAGAAAGAATTATTCTCATAAATTTCTCTGGAACATGAAATGAACACATGGAATATGTTTTCATACTTGATGGAATTGATGACCTACCAAGCCCAATGATCTTTGATTGGAACTGGAAATTGCAATTGTCACAACATAATACACATCATCATGTCAAACATTAGGGGAGGAAATGGAAGTAGAGAGAAATGATAACTTTCTCTATCCCGTCTTGGTTTCATGGATTGTATGATGATGGGAATCGAGATACTCCAAAATTTCTGGAAAATAGTGTTGGTGTCGAAAACAATAAAGTAGTGACTACACAAGGAAAGGTGCCTCTTGAAATCAATTGGTTATGAACTAGGTATTGACCTTGTAATAGTGATGTGTTACTAATGAATATGGACAATGGGACTCAATACTTTTCTTTGGAAGAGAAAAATTGATGGATGATAATGGCGATAGTGAAATAACCAGTTGGATAGAAAGTGATCTAAGGTCAGGGGGATGATTAGATATAGTGAATCTATGTCAAATTGGGACTAAGGATGTAGTGATTGCGAATGAATTGGTAGTTGTGGGTAGAAACTATGGGATCATAGTGACAAATACTAAGATACACAAAGTGTGACCAATAATAAGGATGTATGTATATATGGGTGACTCGTTGTGAATTCTTTGACCAAGGGAAACTAGGGTTTCTTCCTTGTGAAATTATATGATCTTGTGTTATGGAATGGGTATACGTTGTTTTTTTAAAACATGGATGTTTTCTACAATTAATAAATGAATAAAAAAATAAGTGGGTTAAATGTGGAAACATAAATATGGGTTCCCCAGTGATCAAATGGCTCGACCTGGTGGTGTCAGAATAGTGAGTAAAAATGGGTGGTAAAGGCCACCTGGTTTGGTGTGTATGGAGGTGGGGAATGGTGATTTAGAATGTATATCGTCAATTGATCTTAGGAAATATGAGGGGTGAGTGAAAATGTAGGAACATATTCAAGATAACCAACTGGAAAAGTGATGAAACCAAGGGATTACATGGGTTCTTTAGCTAACAATATGATGAGAAGAAGTATGAGTTTCATTCTCAAAAACTACTTGGACTCCCATTGATGGTAAAAAATAACATGGGTGTCGATTGGAAATGGGAGCTAAAAATTTGAGACAACCCATGTGAGTGGAATGCTACTAGAAAAAAACAACTAGGCGTAGGAAAAATGGGGTGAAGTTTCCATTGAATTGGAAAATGGAATCCTAGAGACATGTGTGGGGGAAAAATACTAGTAAAGGCAATTAACTCAGAGGGAGTAACAAACATGCTAGTTTGAATAAGTGTAAACTTGAAGGGGATAGAAAATTGCTCTATTGTGAAATGAGACAAAGTGTAGCTATTGAAAAGTACCTACACAAATGAAACCAAATACCCAAAGTGAAAAATACCTCATAGGAACGAATATAACAGGGAAATCAAAAGAAAACACGAAAATGACAGTGAGAAAACATAGTTGTGAAATGGTTGACGACATAAGGGGTCCCAGGGAAGGTGTGTGTAAAAATGAAAGGATCATAACATCGTGTAGAATTAAATATGACCATCCTCACAATGAAAATGGTTTGGAAAATTTTTAATCCTAGACAAAGCCCCATATTTGTATAAACCCCTTATTAATCCCTAGATATTTAATTATTACACTTCTAGTGTTATATTTGTATGTGAGATAGAACCCTTCATTGCACCCTTTCACGAAGAATTTGAAAATAGGATAACCCAATTAAATAACTAAGTTTATGAAATGAGTAGTAGTATGTTAAAACATGTGCATTTAAAACATTCTCAGGAACATATGGAAAATATGATGAAGGAAAATGGTGCACATATGGAAAATAAGATGGATGAACATAGGTATCAAATGGAAATAAAGATGAATGAAAATCGGGAACATGTGAAAAAAAATATGGAAGAATTGAAAAGGTCCAAGTATGAAATGTTGTTACATACCCTAGATGACAATATTACTAAAATAAATAACAATGTTCAAGGAAATCATGAAAATGTAGAGGAAATAAAGATTGAGTCCCAGAATCATGATTACTCATCACTTCAATAGCCACATCATCAAGGTTCCAATGTATCACCAAGTAACTACTTCATTCCAAAGATTGATATAAGGAATTTTGATGGTAAAAATCTTATAACATGGATATTACATATGGAGAAATTCTTTGATCTACACCAAACACCATGATTACAAAAGGTACCTATTGCATATTTGTAATTAGAAAATGATCTATTTGTTTGGTATCAATGGCTTTGTGAAAGAAAAAAGAATTATATTATCTCTTGGTCCATTTTTATGGATGAATTGATATCACATTATGGGGATTAAGAAGATGTGAAATTGAGCAATTATTGAGTACCTCATCAAATGGACGAACCTACAAGTGGAATAGGAAACATGGGAAGATGATTTCTTCATGCAGACAAACCCATATTTGTGACATGTTGAGAACAACACTTTATTGAAGGGGATGGGCATGTTAATCCCTAGACAAATCCCCATACAAAGCCCCATGTTATATATAAAAACCCATATTAAACCCTATATATTGAATTATTACATTACTAGTGTTATATTTGTATGTCACCTTCATTGCACACTTTCATTATAATTGTACCCTTTATATCCTATATATATATCTATATCTATCTCTCTCTCTATACATACATACATACATACATACATACNTATATATATATATATATATATATAACAAGGAAACTTAGTCCTAGGATCATATTATCACATCTCATATTAGATTTTGAATTGGATATATTGTAAAAGGAGGTTTCCCCCTTGAAGTGGACTATATTCATTGACTTTGTATCATTTTTAAGGCCTTGGTTTGTAACAAAAAAAAACTTATGAACTGTCATATGGGCTCAAGGAACATGGTGACTGGTAAAAATAAAATGGGGGTGGGCCCCCCCATGCCACCCCATTTTTTATTGAATTGACATGGACACATGTGATTATACAGATCCCATAACTTTCTGGAGTCCATTTCACACACTATGGTGAGAGGATTTCGATGGTGGGAGAGGGAAGTAAGGGGTTTTGATTCCTTCATTTCATTTATGAATTTAATTTTTTACTTAGGATGGTGGAAAGGACCATACAGTCCCCTTTTAAGGGTGTCTGTATGGTCTATGTGGGAAATTAGAAGACACCCATGCAACATCTCATGCTTATACTCTGGTTTCACGCATTATACCATGTGGCTAGGGAATCATAGTCATGTTGATAATGGTGTGAGTGCTAGTTTATCACCTATGCTAAATTGTTCGATCATAAAGAGAAACATTGTGTAGGTCAATGTAGCAATATGGGTGAAAATTTCATAGGAATCTTATGTGAATATAACTCAAATAATTGTGCGGATGGATTGACTATTCAATAAATAGTGGTGTGACAATGTTATGTGTGACTTTTAGGAGATATAGTTGTGAAAAATATGAGTGATTTGCAAGTTGTGAGTTTTTGATGAGGTTTAAGGATTCAATAACCCTCTTCTTGATCCAGAATATATTTGCAAAATGAAATGAAAAAATATTATTATCAAAATATGCTTAGCACATAATAACAAATATACAATAAATCTGATTTCTATTCAATAAGGAAATAAGCTAAAACTGTAAAATGCAGCAGAAACAAGCATGCTAGAATGGTGGCGACTTATGTATGAGAAGAGATGTGATGGTTGTGCTCACTCACAAGAACATGATTAAAATGAGGCTTTGAATGCCTTTTTACAATAAAAAAGAAATGTCAAAAACCCTAGACATCCAAAAAACCTAACCCTAGGAGATGAAGTGCCAAACGTCATATCGACCCCGTTTGGGTAAGTTACTACATTAACTTCCCGGGGTCGTAAATTTTGCATACGATCTCCATTTTAGGTCCACGATATCCCATTGGAAAGGTCTATCCAAGGACTACACATTTTTATTCTATCTATCACAGGTCATTTTGACCATGGGGAGCCCTAAAAAACGTTTTTTAGAGCCTCAAAATGGCCCTGCCAGTCAGGGACTCGAAAGTTAGGGAAAAAACTGCCAAACTGGAAAAATGCCAAAATGAGCCAACTAGAATAGGTAGGAGGCCCCCAAAATCCATATGGATCAATCCTCCCCCCTTAGGAATCAATGGTATCCATTGCGTTGAGTTCCCCCTTCAAATGAGGAAATTTCTGCTGAATTTGGCCTAGGATGAGCCACTTTCCTTGGTGCATGATTTGCCCTGCTTTGACAACTCGATAAAGATGGATCCTTTGTTGGAGAGTGCCCTTGATCTATTTTTCCACAATATAATCATTGGATTCCTATTGTATGTCATTGGGGTTGAGCTCTATTGGTGTTAGTTGTTTTTCTATCTCTGAGGTGTCTAATAATGGTGGGAAATACGGTCGAAGGATATCCACATTGAACATTGAGTGGAAGCCAAGGAAAGTAGGAATGTTGATATGGAAAGAATTATCACCCACAAACCTTGGTGAAGGTGTACGACCCATAACAGAGTGGATGAAGATTTCTATGGGGTCATGTAAGGTGCTCTTTCTACAAGTGCAACCAAACTTTGTCACCCACCTAAAACTTGTGTCACCCAGTGTTGATCATGGCGTTACTTGTACTTGTCACTGGACTTCTACAGGATATATTGAACCTATCGGTGGATGTACTAGATATGCTCAATGAACATGGTAGATTTCTCAACTTTAGTTGGAGCAGACGATGAGTTGGTCAAGGTGACCGCAAGGGGTAGTGAAACATCTATGAGACCCAATGGTTGGAATCTCAACCCCACCTGAAAGGGGTTGTGGTCAGTTGAGTTATGCAGGGATCGATTGTAGCTATGATGAACATAAGGGAGAATTTAATACCATGTGAGAGAATTATTTGAGTTATACATGCATAGGATATGCACGATCATTCGATTTACGACCTCAGTTTGGCCATCTGTCTTGGGGTGGAAGGACGTGGATTTGGTGAGCTTGGTGTCCAGCAGTGACCAGACGCTTGACAAAAATGTGTTGATAAATCGAATTCCCTGATCTAAGACAATGGTTTTTGGGATTCCAAAATGTACCCAGAATCATTCAAAGAAGATCTTTGGAGTGGCCTCTCTTGTGATTCTCTTCTTGCAGGAGTCCAGAATCGTCATCTTAGAAAACAAATCCACAATGTCAAAAACATTGTCATTTCTCCACTTGGTTGATGGGAGGATTTCCATTTAGTACATTGAGATGGATTCCAATGGATTTTTGGGAGTAGGAAGAGGGGTGTACACGCCCTATTTATTAGTGGTCAGTTTGGGAATCATGCATGCAATGCAGGACCTGATATACTTTCTAACCTCTTGTCAAAGTTTCGTCTAGTAGAAGTGTTTTTGTAGCATTGTCACTATCTTTTCGACGCTAAAGTGTCCTTCCACCATACTGTAGTGGGATTCACATATCATCTTCACTCGCTCGCTTGATGGAATCCAGATATGGCCTTGAGGACACAACATCCCATCCCGAAGATGGAAATTAGTGACAACTTCATTTGCGCCCAAGATTTGGTAGGTGGTGGAAAAGTTCAGGTCTATCTCATAGAGTTGGGGCCATCCAGAGGTCTCATGGCCTCAAGATTCTAGAACCGTGGTGAGTTTTACGACTGGCAGTTTGTTGAGGCAATCAACGATGAGATTGATGCTTCCCATTTTATACTTGATGTTGAGGTAGAATTGTTGCAAGTACTGGACCACTTTTGATGGTGGTCATTCTGCAATTTTCCTTGTGTCTGCATGAACTACAATGGCTTATGATCAATGTGGACTGATCCAAAATATATTTGCAGAAAGAAATGAATACATATTATTATCAAAAGATTCTTAACACAGAATAAAGGATATACAATAAATCTCGTTTCTATTCAATAAAGAAATAAGTTGAAACTGTAAAATGCAGGGGAAACAAACTTGCTATAATGGTGGTGGCTTATCTCTGAGAAGAGATGTGACGACTTCTCTAATTCGCAAGAAGATGATTACAATGAGGATTTGAAGGCCCTTTTACAATAAACAAAAATTTCAAAAACCCTATACATCCAAAAAACCTAACCCTAGGAGATGAAGCACCAAAAGGCATGTGTGCCCCATATGGGTAAGTTACTACATCAACTTCTCGGGGTCGTAACTTTTGCATATGATGTTCGTTTTAGGCACATGATAGGCCATTGGAAAGGTATATCCGAGGAATAAACATTTTTCTGCTATATTTCAAATGTCATTATGCCTGTGGCGAGCCCTAAAAAATGTTTTTTAGGGCCTCAAAACGACCCCACAAGTCAAGGACCCAAAAGCTAGGGAAAATTTGCCAAACTGAAAAACTACCAAAACGCGATAGTTGGAATAGGTGGGAGACCACCAACATCCATCTAGATTAGTTCTATGCAGATATTTAGACCATGACCCATCATCATGCTGATTTTATGGCGGGAGAGGGAATTTGAGACGCTTCGTATGGTAACTTTGGTGGACCTAGTGGTGAAGTTTGAGATGACCAACTATGCCCTTCTCAAATTCCTTGAGTGTCAACTATTGCACTACAAAGAGGAGTTGCTATCCTTCTTTATTTTTACGTGGATTTCCAACCATCAGGGATTTAAGGCGAGGGGACAAATGGTTGATATGTTGGTTGAGGTTGACATATGTCTTTTGATCGAGATCTCCATTTAGGGAGAGGTACCTTAGGTGATTACCTAGATGGAGGGAGCGGCCACCGTGTAGACTTTGGTTGACCAATATTGTATCGATGAGGATGTAATGAGTTGAGGTTCCATTCATATATCACATATTTTGGATTTGGTTCTATCTGTGGTGGAAATGATGGTTGTATGGATCCATGGATCCTAGGTCATATATAGGATTACTGGTGCCCATATGATGATCATGGACCATGCGCTCCAGGGATAACATTACAAGTGGGCCTTCCTAATGAGGACGGCCATGTTTTCCTAGCTAGCACATTATGTCACTTGTAGGAGGGTAAATTTTCTTTTGGATCAATCCTCTATTATTTCTTCTTCAAGTGGGTAGTTCTCCTATTCCCATAGATCTTCTTGGAGGTGGCTAGGCTAACCCAATATTGGATGTGATGATGGGGAGAGATTATCATATGGAAGGGTGGAAGGTTGGTGGGGAGGTTTTTCATTCTTGCATATCTATATTTATAAGGGTAGATCCCCAATATAATTATTGAGTACTTGTATGCCAACATGGACTACCACTTCCCTTAGGTGAGGAATGGGATCGCCGAGATGAGAACACATTTTCTTATGTAGATTATTTTTATCTTTAATTATTTATCTTATAGTTTTTTATTATATGATGAATTACTAATGGGTAATATTTTATGTGACTCTAGATGTGTGACCATGGGTAAAGGACATCCAAGTGACAATAGGAGCACCAACAATGATAAGTCAATGAGTTCCGATGAGAGTGGGATGCCAACAACGCTATCATGATGTAGATGTTGGAATCATGAACTAGAAATAAAAGGGTTCATGAGATAGAGGAGCAATAGCGTGAGAGGCTAGGGTCCATGCACAACTAGTAGACCTCTGTCATTTTTTTGACTATGTACTTTGACAAGTGTGAGAGGATAGTTGAGTTAATTTAGAGGAGGAGGTTTTGGAGGCTTGTATAGGCCTTATTCCTGAATGGCGCCTATTGTTTAGACACGTAGAAGTGACATGTCAGTCTGCCACTAGGTAGATGAGGCCTTAAGATAGTGGAGATGGAGTAATAGGAGGGTCCAGGGAGGCCAGTGGAGTGCCCCAAAGTAGGGGGGGGCTATAACTTGGGACACCTTTGTGGTGTATGTATTTTGTATACGATCATGGCCTCCTTTTTGTAGATTCATATGTAAATGGGCGAGGCCAATATTTTTTTTATAATTTATGTATAGGGGAAATGTCCTCATTTTGTATATGACATGTGATCATGGTTGTAGTGTGGGATAACCCATTTGTAGTGATGTAACCCATTTAGAAATTGTTTGTATACACACACACACATGTACATTTTTATAATATTCTATGGTGTAACTTGACGATGTGATTTGTGTATATGATGATCTATTTGTGTTATTTTAACTACTTATACATTATTATATGATGAATACAAAAATATGCATATGTTAGATAGATAAATTATTCTAAAGACTCTTTAATTAATCCAACAAATTCCAATCTATAATTTCATTTGCAATATTCATGTCTACAAATTGGTTTTCACTTCTAGAAATATGTGTGAATGTGATGGATTCAAAATTCCTAAAAATAAATTTGACTTGCAGGTATTTTCTAAATAGGTGAGGGTCAGAAACATGGAAATAAGTATTCAACTATAATATGAAAACTTGGGAATCTAAGAATGCATTGAAGAGGCTATTGTGACGTTGAGAAACATCATTTAGAAGTCCGATCACAAAAACATACTTTTCTTGGTTATTCGTCACCATTCCTAGGAATATGTTGATTGATTGAAGAAGTGTATTTGAAGGTGAATAAATGGCCCAACCTACAATAGAGAGATTTTGAGTCCATCGACTAGAATCATTGGAAAACATTATGTGATATGCCATTGAATTTTCATTTGGTAAAGCAAAAAGGACAAGTGATGATAAATGTGAAATAATTTTGATGTGCATGTAAAAAGGATTTTAGAAAACCTATGAACCTTTTTACAAAGAAAATATGCACACATATATAGTTCGAAGTACAATAGCTAATTAGGGATAGAAACTCTTCAGGAATAACCCATTGATAGGGTATTTGAGGAGTTCTCCTTCAGGATGAACAAGGATGTATGCCCCCTTGGTAACGTAGTCTTTGATAACAAATAGGTCTTGCCAAAGGTATTCAGATTTTTTGTGGCATAAGGTATCATTGGTACTGTCACAAGATAGGAAAATTTTGCCTCTACTGAATGAATGAGGGTGGAATTCATGATCAAAAGTTTATTTTGAGGGATTTTTGGAAGCTTTGTTATGTTTTAATTAATGAGGAAAAAATATATTCATCAATAGTATATAAGGAAATGAGGCGTTATTTGAGGATACTGGTGTTTGGTAATATTTCAATGTCTATTCAGAGTGTTGGTATTTCACACTTGATAAGTAGGACTACTTCCACTTGAAAGATAAAGTGGAAGTGGGTAAACCTTGTGGTATTTTTTACAGTCGTTTGGTATACCCAAAGTGAAAATAAAATCATGTTGTTCCAGTTGGTTTTGTGCTTGTTTAGTGTCTTCTGTAACGTGTTCTTGATAAAAATTTTGATGGCCTCGACCTAATAATTGGACTAGGGGTAATATGGGGAATAAAACTCATAAGTGAAGTTGATACACAATGAAAATCCCTCAAAGAATTCATTTCCAAATTTCAATTCATGGTCTAAGACGGATTGCTTAGGAACCCCAAAGCGAGTGATGACATGACTAAAAAATAAGCACGTATTTATACCTTTTGTATTGTTCAAAGTAGTCATGGATTCATCCCATTTGGTGAGATATTCAAAAACTAAAATGATTTACTTGTGAATATTACTATATGGGTGGTTGTGTGTCATAAATTTCATACCTTATTTGTAGAAGGTAGTGACTATAGTGACTAGGTGTAAAGGAGCTAGTGGGACCCATGCTATATGTGTGAATACTTGGAATTTAGTGCATTTCTCTAGTGCCTAAATACAATCATGAATAGAGTGGGAAATAAGTAACCTCCCTCGATGAATTTCTAGGTGACGGACATTCCATATAGATTCCCACTATGAAAACCATTATGGAAATCATTGAGGACTCATTTAGCCTCTTCTTGGGTGAGACATACATGAAATATGGTGTGAAATCCTTGCCGATATAAAATGTCTCCTTTGAGAATATATCATGGAGCTTAGTGAAAAATAGGTCGATTATCATCTCGAGGGAGATGTGAACCAAACTTTTCGGTGAGAAGGTAAGTGAGGATGTCATCATACCATGGGACATTTGATGAGAGGAAAAGAAAATCCATCGGGAAATTTCTCATTTGCAAGTTAGTATTGAACGTCAGACACTAAATCAGTGATTAAATCTACAAGGATAAGAGCCTTATTAATTTTTGGAGTGGTCCACTATGAACCCTTGTTGGGATATGATGAATTTGAGAAAACTCCCAAATATGATGCAAAAAATGAAATTTAGGGGGTTCAAATGAATTTTGTACTTGCAGAACTTTTGAAGGATAATGAAAATATCCTTTAAATGTTGGGATCAATTATTGGAATGAGATGCAAGATCAGTCAAGTAGAAAAGGATGATATGAGAAACATCATGAAACACATAAGTAATTTCTTTCTTGAAAGTGGTTCCAACATTTTTGAGACCAAAAGGCATAACACAATATGCGAAAGTACCCAATGGTGTACCAGACACATTCTTGTTTTAGTACACATGAAAGATGTATATTTGGTTGTAGATGAAGAACCCATATATAAAGAACAATACTTATGTTTGACATAAGCATCGATCACTTGATCGATGAAACGAGTTGGGAAGTTTTTATTAGGAAAATATTGGTTTATGTCTCTAAATTGTGTGCAAACATGGATGGTGCCCTATTTTTTGTTGACAGAGACTGGTTTAGAGACCCATGATGTGTATGCAATGGGATAAATGAAACCATGTTTGTGAATCTTTTCAATTTATTATTTGATAGTTACTTCTTTGGATGGGTGAAGGGTCCATTTCTTTTGGTGAATGGACACAACATCAATCCATGTGTCTATATGATGTTCAACAATGACACGGTTGATATTAGGGATTTTATTGTATGATGAGGAAAATATGCTCTCATACTTCTAAAACGTAGCCTTATATGCAAGGAATTCATTCAGGGAGAATGTGACATCGAGGATGATGTATTTTGTGAAGATAAATTTAATGGAAATGTCCACCTTGATGATAGTGTAAATCTTTGTGATGTTCCCTTCAAAAGTGTTAAGGGTGGGGATTGTGTTTTTGAACCAATCTATAAGTCCAAGAGGAATCAAGGGAGGTTGAAAATCATATTAAGGGAGAAGTAATCATCGATTGTGCATATAAAAAGTTGGTACGTAGTGTCTTATTGCGTGGGGTGGTAGAATATTTTACAAGGCATATGGACATTCCTGTTGGAGGGGTGGGAAGTAGTGGTGTTGCTCTTGGTATATGGAACAGGTTCCTTAACTCCATAACAGTGGGACACAAGTTTGTTGGGTGACTTGATGCTTCCTAGAGAGTGTAATGGATTTGTACTCTAGGAATGGTTTGAGCATTTCCCCCAACCTTTTTCTCCTTGTCCCTAGTGTTGGTATTCTTTCCCCTAGCTATGTGACTAGGTTGTGGAAATAATGGGTTAACTGGGGTTTGCATGGGTAATGAAACTATTTGAGGTGAAAGTGTAGGTATTGATACCATAGATGATGGGTCAATATACCAAATAGGTATTTATATCCCCATGTTGGGAAACATGAGTATAGATTCTACATGGTACACAAAAACTCTTGAGTGTGGGTAGAAGAATGGGATCTCAGGTAGGGGGTGAGGAATGGACTACAAATACATGGGTTGTTCATTCATGGATGGAGTCTTAGGGATATACATGGAAGTTGGTTCTACTATAATGAAAGTTATATTTTACACTTGGGTAGAATATGAAGGTGATATACATGGTGGTTGACCCTAGTATGTGACAATGAGAAAGGGGTTTTGAAATATCCCTAGATCCATTTCCACAAAATATTGAAATTATGGCTACAACCCAACGAGGGGAAGGATTTTATCCAAATTTTTAGTGGGGTGAGGTTTGTAATTTTTCAATTGGTTGACAATGATGAATTTCTCATTGTCAGGAATAAGCAGTGTGTGAAAATTAGATGAAGAAACTTCCTTCATTACGTACATGTAGCTACATCCAAGGATAATGTTATAGTCTAAGGGGGCATCTATGACCTTGATTCCAATCAATATTGTTTTTCTCTCTATCCCTATGGGGATGTTTTGAAATATCCCTTTGGTTTGGGATAGATGACCATGATAAGCATGAAGGGTGATAATAGAAGGGGTTAGCTCTGGGGAACCTATCTTGTTCTAGACACTTTTGGACATGATGCATGTGGATGCTCCATAATTGACAATACATATGTGAATGGTGATGTTATGAATTGTGAATGGTGATGTTATGAAATGTGAATGGGATTTTGAAAGAAACCAAAGAGGGGAGATGAGGTTCAGAGTTTTCCAAATTGAATGCAATGAGGCGTGAATCAGAAGGGTTGAATTACCCCAATGTTGATATTATAGATTTCATTTGTGAACGACAAGTTTGTGAGAGGTCAAGTAAGAACATGGCTGTAATATACTGAGCTAGGTCACCATATTGCTATAGTTATGAGCTATCTGTGGATGTGGGTTATGAACAATACGTTGTAGAGGGACCTTTGTTACTCTTATATTAGGGTTACCACTAGGACATGGTATCATCAAAGGTGTACTAGATAGCAATTGGGTGGAATTCGACATGGTGAGAGGTAATTCAGGAGGCATACTGTATTGACGGTTTTAGGTTTGCATATGGATATCAATGATGTAGATTTTAACTTTGTACAATTAATTACTACAAATGGATTCTTAGTGAAAACATAAAATATGCAATGAAACACATACACATTACGAAGATATTTTACCCTAGAAACCCAAACCGAGAAAATGAACAACCTGTTTAGAGCCACAACTCTAATTCTTATATTCATCATGTGAAAAATTCATTGTTTATAATATAATATATAGGATCCTGAAACATCCAAAACACCTTACACATTGAACTAGATCACATTACAATCCTAATTTCTTAACCATAATTATAAAACCATGGGTTTAAATACCATTTACTAAAAAAATTCCAAAGGTGAAAAATCACCCTTGACAAAGGTGAAAGAACATCCAAAAAATTGGCGAATATCCAAAACATTAGAAAATAAACCCCCAAAAAACATTTCTCAAGGGATTTGCTCCACATTCCCCATAAGGGGGGCCTTCAATCATACAAATAATATAACACATACTTGGCATTATACCACTTGTTGTTTTCTTTGTATACAATGGTTATAGGCTTCCATGATCAACAATCTAGGGTATAAATTCCCATTGATCCTTTACATGAAGTGAAATTCTCAGTTCTCACAAATTTTTGTAATGAATATGAAACATTATCCAAAGTGTCCACCTTAACCAACAACACCTTCTTGTATTAAACCATTTCTCTCAGAAAGTGATACTGAACATCAATATTCTTTGTTTTTTAATGATAAGCAGGGTTCTTCACCAAGAATATTGCACTCTGACTATCACAATCTATCATTACACCTTGTTGTACCAATCCAATACCTAAAAAGAATATCTATAACCATAATTCCTTTCTTTCATGAGTGGTTGCCATTTATTCAAATTCTATATTTGAGAGTGCCACTACAAAATAATTTTTTCTCATCCAACTAATTTCTCCTCCGAACATGTTAAACACATACCCACTTGTAGATCTTTTGCAATCCATATCTATAGCCCAATATATCTCAATAAATCCATGTATGTTCAACACTTTGTCTAATCCTAGTCTTCCTTAGTAGCATATTCCAAAAGTATTAGTGCCATGTAAATACCTGAAAACTCTCTTTATTGTTGTCCAATGTGCCTTCTTTGGTTTTGAAATATACTTTCTCAAAACTCCCATTGCATGAACAATGCCTGGTCTAGTATATACCATTGCATACATCAAGCATCCAATTTATCTAGCATATAGAACATGAGACATGTCCTCTCCCTCTTCTTGTTTCTTGGGAAATTGATCAACAAATAAATTTACACCCACATGAATATGAACCATGACAAATTTACATTCCTACATATTAAACCCTTGTAATATTATTTCGACATATTTCCTCTTATTTAACCATATTTTCTTATTTTCATGATCTCTTTTAGTTTCCATGCCCATAATGAAATTTGCAGCACCAGGTTCCTTCATGTCGAATTTAGAGGACAATTGAGTTTTCACATACTAGATAATCTCCTTGTCGTTTCCTATTAACAACATAACATCCACATACAAGATAAAAGAATAAGATGATCACCAATTAATTTGAAATTCACAAAATGATCATCTTTTTCCTTCTAAAGCCAATTCCCAACATACAAGTATCAAATTTTTGATACCACATCCTTGGTGTTTTATTTAACCCATACAGATACGTTTTCAGCTTGCATGTGAGCTCTTTCTTTCCTTTCAATGAAAATCCTTATGGTTTCTTCATGTAGATTTGTACTTACAGATCCTCATGTAGGAATTCTATATTCACATCCATCTATTCTACTTCAAAATCAAAAGCAGAAGCAGGAGATAAATAAATCTAATAGAATTTATATTCGCAATAGGAGAAACATTTCACCAAAATAAATTCCCTATACTTGGGAATAACCTTTTACTAATAAATGAGCTTTGTACTTATAAACTTTTCCTTCTACATTCAACTTCTTATTAAACACTCATTTGTTTCCAATAGGATTTATTCTAGTCGTGAACTCCACCAGATCCCAAGCCTCATTATTGTCCAATTCTACCATTTCTTCCACCATGGCCTTTTTCTATATTTTTCCATCCTCTTAATCCACTACCTTCCTAACAGTTCTAGGATAATCATTAGTAATAAACAAACAAAATTTTGAATCTAAATTAGGTGGAGTATACCTTTCCATTTGTCTTGTTTCCCAAACTGATCTCCTTAATACTCGAGTATGAGGTTGTTATTATTCTGATTCCTATTCTTATATAGAGTCTGATTCATTATCCTTCAATTGAAAATATATTTTCTTTGTTCTTCCTCCCTTGGTAGGACTTCCTATTTTAAAAAACATTTCATTATTTCTATAAATACCACATCTTAGCTATACACGTCCTTCTTAATTTATGGGTTGCATATATTATAACATTTCAAACCATATTTATACGCAATAAATATACAGTTTTCATCCTTTTTATCAATCTTACTCTTGTTTTCCTTTGGAATGTGAACACATGAACTACTACCAAATACCCATAGATGTGTAAGAGAGAGTTTCTTACTAGTCCATACCTTGTGTGGATTCTTGTCAGCCAATGTTGATTAGGCTAATCAATTTACCAAGTAACATACAATATCTACTAACAATACCAAAAATTATTGTCTAACCTGACACCACTGAGGATGCTCCTTTCTTTTCCCATTACAGTCTTGTTCATCCTTTTTGAAACTCCATTATTATGAGGTGTGTATGGAGTAGCATTGTTCCTTTCTATACCACACTTCTTACATAATTCTTTGAATTCACTTATAGAAAATTCTCCATCATTATCCATTTTCAACACCTTAGCTCTCTTCTCTATTTGATTCTCCACAAGATCCTTAAACTCTTTGATTTTTTAAAACATTTCATATTTATTCCTAAGGAAATAAATACATGTATTCCTAGAGAAGTCATATATAAATGAGACATAGTACATATATTTATCCAATGATATAAATGACATAGGTCCAAAATAATCATTATGCACCAACTGTAAAATTCCCTCTTCCCTCATACCACCAGAGGTGAGCCTTACACAATTATTCTTCCCATTGAAGAAATGTTCACATAAATCAAAATCCATAGAGAAATTGATTGTATCTTCAACTATAAATTTACTATATAGTACTCAAAGCCCCTTTTCTCTCATATGCCCTAGTTTTGATTCCACAACATAGTCTTTTCTCCAAATACTGTAGTAGTTTTTTCTTCTTCAGCTCCAATATCAAGAATAATGGAACTATTGCACCCTTCACTAATAGTGTTTCTAAAAATATTAAACATGGTTCCAATCCTAACTCCCTTCAACAACACCATTTCCTCTTGAACCATTTTGTAGTTTTCTTTCTCAAACACAAAGTTTACCCCTGCTTCGTCCATTTTTCTTATATAAATTGAATTTATATCCAATCTTGGTATGCGTAGAACACTAGGGAGGGTTCTAATCCTTCCATCCATGAGCTTCTACTCAAAATTTCTTCTTCTTATGATTTTTTATATCAATTCATCTCCTAGAAAAGAATCACCTCCATCATACCTTTCATATTCATAGAACCACTCCCTATGAGGATTCATATGAAAGGTTGCACCTTATTTGATCATCCATGCCCCATGATCTGCATGTGTGCTTGAAGAAGAAAATTACACATCCCCTCCTTCGTCCACATAGTATTTTTATTTTGTAGAAGGAGCATCGCCAGATCCCTTCCCTCTCTCAACACTTTTGGACTAACATGTTTTCTTCCAGTTCCCTTCTTTTCCACATCTCCAAAATAAATTTACAAATTTTTCGAGAGATTTATATCTTCCCCTACATTTAGGTTTCCCACTTGAGGACTTAGATACATTTCTTTCTTAGGAGAATACTCTTGCAAATAATACATATGTTCTCTAGATTTCCATGTTTTTTTGCCTCATCTCCTCCGAAAACAAGGATGAGACCATATCATCAAAAATTAAAGTAGTTGAATTTATGCCTATGGATAAAACTAGACTATCCCATGAGTCTATTAAATAGAAAAATAATATGATACACTTATCTTCATCACAAATCTTAATATCAATAGATAATAAATGACTTACAACAATATTGAAGGCGTTCATATGCTCTATCTCCAAGTACCCATATTTCATCCTTAGGATATACAACTTCTTCCGTAGGACTACTTTGTTAACCAAGAACTTAGACTAATAAAAATCCCCTAACTTATCCCATAATTTCTTGGTTGTAGCTTTCCGTAATACATTCAATAATACTAAATCTAAGAGAAACAACCAGATTTTTCTCCTAACCTTTCGAACCAACTTTTCCTAGTCTTCTATTGACATACCTATAGGTTAATTACCTGGATCCACAATGATCCATTGATATTTATCCACCACTAGATTTTCCATATTGAGCTTTCACAACTCAAAACTTCCCATTAAATTTATCAATCTCTATTTTTGAACTGCTTTCGATTTCCTTTCACCACAATAATCAATACCATAAATATCTCACTATAAAAAGGTCTACCATAGACCTGAGCCAAACCATTGACCATAAAGGTGTCCCCATGAACCCAACAACCTCACTATGATACCAAATGTAGATTTCAACCTTGTACAATTAATTATTGCAAATGGATTCTTGATAAAAATAGAAAAGATACAATGGCACAAATTGTTCCCTGGAAACCCAAACCCGAAAAACCAACAACCTATTTAGAGCTTAACCTCCAATTCTTATATTCATCATCCAACAACTTCATTTTTTACAATAAAATATATAGGTTCCCACAAAATCCAAAACCCTTAATCCATTGACTCATATTATATTACAATTCTAGTTCCTTAAAAAAAATAGAAAAACATGAGTTGAAATACCATGCACCAAAAACCCACCAAAGAAAAAAAAACTGCACCCACAAATGATGAAAAACCTTTCAAACAATTAGAGAATATCCAAAAAAATGGTGAATAAATGTCCCAAAAGTTTTTATCAGGGGTAGAGGCCCCCATTAGGAGGAATTTATAATCATGCAAATAATATAAAACATACCCAACAAATGGTGTTCATTAAGATTCTATGGTTATAAGAATTGTCTGGATGATTTTTCCCCAAGCTTGGGTATTGTCCCATTGGCTAAAAAGAGGGCCAAATTTCTTGTTTCATATAAATAACTCCTTCTTGGGGGAAGGGGTTGTGTAATAGTTCTAGTGGTGGATGTTGAGGTAAATTTTCTTTGACCCAATGGGGTACCTTGAGGGGTCAAAGAACCTTGAGTGTTCATATATTCCTTCATCCATTTCACATTTTTTATTTTGGGGAACTGGTGAGTATAATGTTTATACTTTCCACATAATTCACATGGGAATCTTGTTATAAGGCTATTGTTCTTCCCCTCTCATTGTTTTCCATTGGTGTCTCCAGTGTTTTTGTTTGGATTACCAACATTAGGATTGTGCCATGTTTGATTATTTTTATGTTGGGGGTTGCCCCCTATCCATGGTTGGAATTGGGTTTATTCTTTACCTTCCTCTTTGGATTTTTATATTGGTTAGAAGGTTTGACCATGTTAATTTGTTCAAATTATTAAACCTATTGTATTGGAAAAGGCTAGACATAATTTACACCAACTTGATGTTGGTCATGTGGTAGCATAAAACTTGGTGGTGGAGGAATAGGGAATGGGTTGTTTGTTTTTGGAGTCCCATATAGGTTGTATGGCATTGAAGTTCATCCAATGCAATTGGGGTTGTAAGAATGTCCATGCATATGCAAAGGAATTGGCATACCTAGTAGGGGTAAGTGATTCATGATATGCATTGGGTTGTTCCTCCCAATTATTGTAGGAGAGGGATTTGGGAATGGGATACTAGGTGTATATGGTGGCCCCATGGTGGGAGGGTAGCAAGGTGATCTTGTGTAATGGTTACTTTATTTACTGGTGATATACAAAGTTGTCGAGATACCATATGGTTTGAAGTGGTTCATGGACCCAATCAATCCATTAGTTGAATGAGATGGTATAGGTTTTTACTTACCAAACGGTTGGGGTTGAGGAGCATCATGGAGCATCAACGAAGGTGTCGAGATACCATATGGATTGAAGTGGGCCATGGACCCAATCAATCCATTATTTGAATGAGATGTTATAGGGTTTTAATTACCAAAAGGTTGGGTTTGAGGAGCATCATGGAGCATCATATGTAGGTAACTGGACTGAGAGTAAATCAAATCAAAGTGTTGGTATTTTCTTAGTGGCATGGTAGTGGAAATTTATTTTGCAATGAGGGGAGAAAGAGAGTTGAGGATCCAATCGAGAATTAGTTCTTTGGTGACATCAATATTACAAAATATTATTTTTTTATTCCATTCATGGATATGATATGTGATCTGGTGGGAAGTATTTTGGAGAAAATCCATGAGAATTTCCAAACCAGTGTCATGGAAAAATGATAATTGAAAGAAGGATAATAAATCCTTTGCTAAGGATGTGAATGTCACATGGGACACTCCTTTTTCATCTACAAACCAGTTTTTAGAGGGATCAATTAAGGTTCTTTCAAATATTCTTACCTGGCTGGAGTCATCGGTGAATGTATTGGATGAGCACCAAAGATAGAAGGTCATGGTATATTGTCTAGATATTCACTTGGCTTCTTGTCAAACTTGGGAATGTCTGAGGGGATTTTGGTAAACATGGGTGGTCAAGTGGAATCATGTAAGATAATATCATTGTTGTGCTTCATTAAATAAAGAAGATTCAATGAATCCATGTATGGTAGGTTTTGTGTTCCTACCATTGTGGTTTTGTGTCAAGGGATGGTTCTTGATGAGGAAGGGATAATGGATAGGTTGTTTTGAGTAGTTATGATTCACAAGGTTTATCCTAGCAAGGGTGAACCAAGCACTTCCATACTCATAGGTGATGGTGCATGCAAAGGTCAAACTAGTGAAGTAGTCATACTAGGGATACATCCCAATACTAGTGGGAGGCCAAGAAGATGTCTAAAATGTCAGGGGAAAATGGATCCCCTACAATTCTAGAGTAGACAATATGTTTGTGATTTGGTAAGTCAAAGAAAACTAATTTAATTCTTTTGAAATAAGTATGGAATACTTCAATAAAGAAAAAATTGAATGCATTAAGTGTCAATGGATACACCAAACATACATACAACAACTTAAGTAAAATGTTGGGGTAGGATGGGATTTTTTCCATGTGGGGGATTGTAAAAAAATAAAACCATGTGTACTAAAGAATTAATATTCTTCCTCTCAAATTCACTGGGCCTTACAATAGTTTTCAACAATGGGGAATGAACCCACCATAAGAAAGGATAGTGAAGGTATGAAAAGATCAATTATAATGAGGAGTATAGGGTGCATGTCATAGAGGAATTGGTGTTATTTCCCAATATACATTCAAAATATAACCTAGCTGCAATTGCATCCCACAATCTCCACCTCCATGTAAATCCTATTTTTTGGCTACTGGTTCACCTCCTTCAAGTGCAGGTAGGGAATTGTCATCCTCAAAAGGAATTCATGGGATGGGAAACCTGACAAGAGTTAGGTGGATCAAGAAGGATTATAGGAAAAACTAGACCTAATCCTTTTCTCCTTCATGGGAATTTCCATGCCTTGGTGTAGAACACTTGAGATGAAGGATTTTAGGTGCCCTAAACAATCAACTTCTACATTTGAATTGAAAGTGATAATGGGGGGTTGCTTGGATACCTACACCCAAAATCCTAACTTCACCTAAAATTTTATTTTGAGACCTTACAAAGAAGGATTTTAGTCAATTATTTAGAGGTGTTTTTTTAAATTTTGTGATTGGGGTCATGCACCAATACATTTTTTGAAGCGTGTGGTAAGGAATTTCCTTAGAACTCTCAGTTTTTTTTTATTCTCCTAGATGTTTTTGGCTGTAAGTTGAAGATAATAGTCAACAAAAGAGGAATTAAAAAATCACCTTTGGTGTGCGAGTGAAGATGGGTGCAAGGGTTAAATGCGAAAAAATATTTTTATGAGTGAAATTGCAACATGCAGGATTCATGGGGCCTATTACGTTTCCCTAATAAAGCTCTAAACATTATTTGAAACCCTTGAAAAATTGTAAAATGATTAACAATGAATACTAGCACTAGATAGTCTAGATTGAAATGGGGTCCTTTAGAACCTTTAACTTCCTAAGTGGTTTTTTGAAAAAATAAAACTTATGTATATTGTGAAAAACATGGGTAAAATTGTGGTCTTTCCAATGCTTTAAACTTCCTAGTGTTGTATTTGCAAATAAATAATGAATATGCACACATGTATGGCTGATTTTACTCCACCTAGTTAGTTGTATGTGTTGGATTGAAACAATTTTAAGAGAGAAAAACAAAGAAAATATGTGTAGACTTAGGGGAGATTACTTTCAAACATTAGTTTAGCCTTATTTGTTTTGAAATGAAAAAGTGGGGTGGAGAAATATTTATTGAGGATTTTTTTGATCTACCAATATCACTCAATGAGTCTGAGCTAGATGTCATAACAAGGTAAAAATATAATGCCAATTCATGTAATTATGATGCCCATACAGATGTCGATGAAGGAGAGTGATATAAATAAGGGATATTTTCCAACCGAGACTATTTTTTTCTTAGAAGTTGAAATTTTCTCGTGGACTACAAAGAGAGAAGGTCCATATTTTATAAGGTTTCAACATGCTTCTTATAGTACGCCCTTTCATTTTGATTGATTTTAAGACAAGAAATTACGCCCTCAACTGCAACTGTAAAAGAAAAATCATAGAGTGGGGTGGGGTGGGGGAAATATTAGAGAGAATGTAATTAAATTTTCTCTAATATTTCCCCCACCCCTACTCTCATATGAGGGTGTAGATGGGAGAAATATTAGAGGAAATTTTTGGAAAGAAAGGCCATCTGTTACCTCATGAAATGGTGATTTATAGGGTAGGCACTACCCTTATCTTTCCTTCAATGAAATCCTCCTCCCACTCTTGCCTCAGAAGAGAAAACCAATGTGAGAGAAGAGAAAAATGATAAATCTTCATTAGCTCCATGTGAAAATCAAAGAGAAGGAAGGGTATTGTGAAAGGGCTAATTCAATATTTACTCCACCTAGTTAGTTGTATGTGATGGATTGAAACACTTTTAAGAGAGAAAAAAACAGAAAAGATGTGCAGACTTGGGGACAATTAATTTCAAACATTAGTTTAACCTTATTTGATTTGAAATGAAAAACAGGGGTAGAGAAACATTTCTTTAGAATTTTTTTGATCTACCATTATTAATCAATGAGTGTGAGGTAGATGGCATAATAAGGTAAAAAATATAGGTTCCTTGTCCCCCAAAAAAGTAAAGTGATTGTTTAAAACAAAAATTAAAATAAAAATCTCATGTGGTCAAGAGGCCATCCACATGGAAAGGGAAATAAGAAAAATTGGTTTGTTTTATGTCCCTTACCTATATAATTTGGCTTAAATTCTTTGCAAGATTGAACTCAAAATTAGTTTTTGATGTTTACAAAGTGAAATAAAATAAACCCTTTCCTCTCAATAGTAGGATAAAGTGAAAAATAGCCACAACCTAATAGAAAAGGGGATCGACAAGAGTCCCTTTGGAAATAGAGGCACGAAGGGCACAAATCCTGTAGGGAGAAAACATCATGACATGCGAGAATTGTGTGGCTTTAAACATTTTTTATTTTGAAAGTTGTGTATAAGTTTGAAAAATAGATGAAAAAATTATGCACAAATTCCCATGATGATTGAGGTCTAATGACTTGGTTTAAACCCTTTAATGGACCATTTTTGCAACCTACAACACAATAACAATGAGAGGAAAATATACACAATCCTAAATAGGTAGAATTATGAATGAGAAACCAAGTGGATTCACCAATCTGTTTTGTGTTTTTCATCACTTGGGTGAGAAAAAAGAGACCATTAAGTATAAAATAGGATGAAGTTACACCAAAATTATAATGTTAGAGTTAGTCCCTAAAATCAAATAATGAATTCTAAGTAAATAAACAAAACGAGACATAAATACAATGAGCATGGTGTAACGACCCCACCATTAGGAATACACACGAAGCCGAAGTTCAATATTTATTTATTTTTAAGCCAGAAGGCTAAGATGACAACATTCGAACCACATGACTGACAATGAACACAAACATGTAGTTCGGGAAACAAACAACTATGACTCCATGCATGGGCACAAGAGAAACTGGGTGAAACATGCATAAAACAACAAGGAATGACTACCCACCTGACACAACAAGACCATGCCTATAAGCTAAGGGACAACATCCCCTCCCAAAACAATAGCCTTGACGACCAATCACTAGAACCACAAGTTGCACGAACCAAACACATGAAGGCGTTACAACCTAAGCGCTAACAACAACTCACATCGATCAACAATACCCACATGGAAAGCATAGACCTCAACCAAGTTATCCTTTGCCTCTATTTCTTAGGGCACGCAATGATCCCCTCATCAGGAATCATGTCATCCCTAGGTGATAGGCACGACTATAACCTTGGTGCGACACATCATAACTGGACCAAGGAATCCAAAAAACTCTGACGCGCTAGGATCTAAACACTGACAAGAAGGATACACCCATACCCCAAGCAACAGGTCGACAAGATGCAAGATGACTACAATCAAAAGGAAAATCTGAAGCTAATACCCGACTCCGCCAACATCCAAAAAATCATATGCCAGAGGTCTAAGTGAGAAGGTCGAACTGCTACCAAGTGACTAAGGTCATAAATGTTATCATAATGCGCACTAAGAAAGGAACTTAACCAAATCAAATGCGCTTATCAACAATTATAAACTATCCATTAAGATAAGTGATCTACTTGACATTTTAAAGGTGCTCCACGCTGCTTAAAAATAATCGACATTATTGTCTAGAAAAGCTAATCCTGAATGTGATCGATGTCTATAATTAATGCCACTTCAATGCTATCTTTTCTACCATTTTATGATGTTATTTGGGTATAAATAAAATCCAAATGACACTATTCAATGAAATTTTAGAGCTATCTTGCTGTGTATGAATAATTTTCACCTCGATGTTATTTAATGAGAGTTAATGCTATTATTAAACACTATCTAAATCAAGTTATACATTACATACAAAATTCACTATATGTTCAAAGAGATTTAATGCCATATAAATCAAGATAAACATTCAAGCTATAGATTCAATGATATTTAATGCCATATACATTCGATGGGAATTACTGCCATATGCATTCAATGAGATTTAATGTCATTTACATTCAATGAGATTTAAGGCTATACATTACAAAACTCTTGTACAAAAATCTATACGTTATAGAAATTGATGAGATTTAAGGATATACATTAGATCACAGGTAAAGGGCAGGGGTCAAATGACAAGGCTGATAAAGACACAAGAAGACGCTGAGATTAAATAGAAAAATCACCAGGTTAATACATGGGAAAATCGTAGTCATAACCAGTGGCCCAACTTGCCAGGTAATAGTTGGCAAATTGGAGGCATAACAGGTGGCCAAACTTGCCAAGTAACAATTGGAAAATCGCAGGCATAACATGCAATGACTATAGTCTTAATAATGGCAATAGCCAGAGTAATATATCTAGCCATGAAAACGTTATCAGGATATAAATACGCAGAGCAATAAATCGTTACATAAATGCAGTATTAATAATGGAAAATAGCCATTTAACACCCATGCAACGATTGTGTCCTTCAAGTGGAAATTCACCCATCAAATAAAAATGAAATGCAGTCTGAAGAAGTGGCAAATTGCCAGTTAAACACCCAAGCAACGATTGTGTCTTTCAAAGTGGTAATTTGCCCAACAATAAAAACGAAATGCAGTCTAAAGAAGTGGAAAATTGCTAGTTAAACACCTAGGCAATGATTATGTCTTCCAAGTGGCAATTCACCCAACAAATAAAAGCAAAATGTAGTCTGAAGAAGTGGCAAATCACCAATTAAACACCTAGGAAACAATTGTGTCTTTCAAAGTGGTAATTTTCCCAACAATAAAAATGAAATGCAGTCTAAAGAAGTGGCAAATTGCAAGCTAAACAACCAAGAAACGATTGTGTCTTTAAAAGTGGCAATTCACCGAGTGAATAAAAATGAAATGTTGACTCAAGAAGGGGAAAATCACCTTCCAATAATTTAAATGCATAAGAAGAAAAAAGAAATCGCAGTCCAAACAATGTAAGGGCTTGTCAGCAAAAGGACAACGCAGTCTCCAATTGTCTTCAAATATTAATGAGAAGAGATAAAAACGTAGAGAACATTGCTATCATTAAAAAGAAATGTGGAGTTAAGTTGCAGGGAGGTATCACTACATAGATTTAAGTTATCCAACAATAAGTAAAAACACAGAGTTAAATTCATCCAACAACTGATATAAAAATGTAGATTTAAATGTATCCGATGATATTTAAAAACAAAAATTTAGATTGATCCAGCCACTTATATAAAAACATATATTTAAATGTGTCCGATGATATTTAAAAACATAGAGTTAAATTGATCCAACCACTTATATAAAAACACAAATTTAATTTTTCATGGTTGAGGGTTTTGAAATGACGGAAATGCCAAACACAGTTTCCAGATTATTGAGAACGAATAAGACGTAAAGGTGAAATAACACATAGAGATCGAGGCAAGGTGGAGATCAACACATATATGAGAAGGGGAAAATAGTTGGGCAATCACATCCCTCACTCCTCATCCACACACAAAAAAGCAGGGCATTTGAATAGATAGGTCGCTATGCACCAAAGTGATGACCATCGATTTGGCTCCTGGCTGACTGCTCAGGCTTGGACAGAAGAGCTAGGGATGAGGACGAAAAGTGCAAATCTTCACAACAATCAACAAACCAAAGGGAAGTATCAACATGAAAGGATCGAAGGTCGAGGGAATCAAGTCAACAACGAGCTTAAGGCTTACGCGGAAAATTAAGTTCTCAGTTTAAATGCTAAGTCCACATTTTCATTACCCAATAAAAGTATAGAAATAAAAGCATAAAGTATATTAATAATCTACCATGCAGAAATAAAGGAAGTGTATCATATCCCGAGTCGCCCGACCTGAGTCATTGTCCTACGCACTCCGTATTGCTCCTGCTTGTCGATCGACGAGACTTCATCGGTACCTCCCAACCAATTCTATGGGTACTCTTCTTCCCCCTTAGACACACGAGCCGCAAAGGGGCCATGCACACTAAACCAAAGAATCAACTATCTCCCAGCTCGCCTTGCAAGGCTAAGCTACCACTCCTCACTGATCTAGGTATCCCAACTCCCACAAGCTAAGTCATTCAAGTCTAAAATTTTGCAGCGTAATGTTACGCATAACAGGAGATATCCATCATCCTCCTCCTCCCTCCTTTATATAGAGTTTCTAAGTCATTTACTTTCCCAAAATCCCATTTAATTTATTGTTCAATAATTTAATTCATAAAAATCCTCCCCTTACCTGTGTCACCCATCCCCTCCATTTCACCATAAATTACTTTCATTTATTAATTAATTACTCTTATATCCCTCACCCACTTAAAATCATTCCTATAATCCCTCATAGGTGTCCCCATATTCCCTTACACGTTTTAATGACTTACCCCCTTACTAATTTACTAATTGAGTTTAATTTAGAAAGTTATTAAATGCTAGATACCTTACTATGTTAGTCTTTCTTCTTTTTTTTTTGTGTTTCCCCTTTCTTTTTATGTTTCTTTCTTTTTCCTAGTTTCCTAATTCTTTTAAATTTCCCTCTTTCCCCTTTTATTTAAAAATCAAATTGGCAGGTGTAGAAAATTAACTTTTTCCGCTTTTTCTTTTTAATTAATAAATTTTTAATTAGCATATGTGACAAAACAATTATTTCCCCTTTTCCCCCTTCTTATTTTTTTTATCCCCCAAAAGATTTTTATAAATCAATTGAATTGATTACCCCTTTCTCATCACATGATTAATGATGATTATCATTATTATTTATTTATTTTTATTTTTATCACAAGTATCACTTAGACCTAGACTTTAGTTTCCTAGGCTGGGCGACATTTTATTAGGGAAATTGTTTTAAATATTTCTCATCACATTATTCGTTCTAAGGCCATATATGTTTATTTATTTATTATTTAAAAACACAAAGTTCCATTCAAGATGCACTAGGAGCTCCAAGGGTGCCACTTGCCTCATTTTGTTTCCCTTGCACGACATGCCCTTTAGCATGCACTACGTGCTTCAAGAGTGCCACTCGTCTCTATACTAACTTGGTAGACATCAAAAACCCCTCGAGTCAATACTCCGCTAGGTGATCTTGTGGGAGACTAAGGGCCTCTAAGGAATAATTCCCCTGCCTTATTTCATGCCCCTTAGAATCATCGTGAGCGACTGTCACAGTTGGCCCTCACGACATCGTGGGTCTTCTTAAACTAGGTAATCGTTAACATACAGTTCGAGCCATGGAAGGAGTGCTAGTAGGTTGTGACAGGGATTATGTCTGCACCTCTTCCTCAATGTCTCTGGTAGTCATGCGTGAGACCTCTACTCCACATGTGAGTCTGGTCAGAAAGCTATCGTCAGCCTGCATAATCAACGAATCATGTCAGAAATAGTATCCATAATAATATCCTCTAATCATATGCACAAATGTCATATATAGAACAATAAAACCCCCAATAGTCTACTCCCTAACTCAATCCGGAGTCCAAGGGGTTTCATCGATGCCTCTGCATCCTCAAGGTCCAAAATCCTGCACACTCAGGAAAAATGAGTCAATAACACTTGTCTATGTCAATACAGAAAAATAAGAAGCCATCAATCCATAAAGCCTCATAATCATAATCAAATGCCCAATAGTATAATAATCAGCATCACTTGCAAGCAAGTGTCCTCAAAGAATAAGTTAGTTCAGTGCACGCAAGAGCGGGATGTTACATACACCCCCTCTTGGTCTAAACTTCATCCTGAAGTTTTGCAGTATATAAGTGCCGAAATAATGTGTATCGCAGTATCATAAGTCTATTTATCAAAAAAAATTGGAAACTGCTGGCGCATATCATATGCATCCTCCCAGGTTTCTAAGTGATGACTATAATTGTCCCACTAGACCTTGATCTGATATACTATTCGACACCGTAGTTGTCGAATGAGATGATCCAGGATGCAGATCGGCTTAGCCATGAGCGCCCCCTCATCTGATACCTGCAAGGAATGCATGCCAATAGCATGTGTAGGATCACTAATATAATGTCTCAAAACATATACATGAAAAACATCGTGCATACACCTCAAAGAATCAAGCAAGGCTAGTCGATAGGCCACGAGCCCCTTTCTTTCCACAATCTTGAAAGGTCCCACGAACCTAGGAGAGAGTTTAGCTCCCTTTCCAAACTTGATCGAACTCTTATGCAGTTCTACCAGCAAGAAGACTCAATTTCCAACTTCGTAACTATGGTCGACAAGGTGTGCATCGGCATAACTCTTCTGTCGATCTTGCGCTTCTTTAATCCTTTGTCTTATTGTTTTCATTTTCTCTTCCATTTCTTGGATCGCTTCTGGTCCCATAAGGACCCTATCCTCAAGACGATTCAAACTCAAAGACATCTGACATGGTCACCCATAAAGAATCTCGAAAGGCGCCATCTTAATGGTGCTTTGGTAACTGTTGTTAAAAGAGAATTACACCAGTGGAAAGAATTATTCCCAATGCTTTTGTTGGTCCTTCACGTACATGCGCAACATGTCCTCCAAGGTATAGCTCGTTCATTTGGTCTTCCCGTCAGTCTCCGGGTGATACGCAGTACTAAAGTTAAGTTGGGTTCCCAAGGCCTCTTGGAAACTAGTCCAAAATCATCCAGTAAACACTAATCCTCGATCAAATATAATCCTCTTAGGCATGTCTTGGAGCCTCACAATATCACTGATGAAAACTCTATCTATGTCAGGTGCTTGATACGTCGTATGCATAGGAATAAAATGAGAAATCTTCGTCAGAGTGTTGAATACCACAAAAATCGAGTCGTGTCTCCTTGACGTTAGTGGAAATCCAACAATGAAATCCATTCAAATGACCTCCCATTTTGATTCTTGGATAGCGTGTGACTCTATTAATCCTACTGGATTTCTATGTTAAGCCTTTACCTGATGCCATTCTAGACATTGGGCCACATAGTTAACTATGTCTTCCTTCATTCCCTTCTAGAAGAATAAGGGTTTAAGGTCCTCCCTCATCTTAGTGACTCCTGGATGGGCCATGTAAACTACTCTGTGAGACTCGTTTAGGATCAAACTCCTTAACTCATCATTCAGTGGTATGTAAATCCTATTTTTAAACCTCAATAATCCATCGTTGTCAAACGTAAATCCTTCAAATCTTGGTATCATTATTGTGTTTTGTCCAATAAAATCCTCGATCTCTTTGTACCAATCATCATCACGTTGTAAAGTTAGAATCTTTTCACGTAGATTCGTCTGAAGAGGCAACACTGAAAAGATGTGTGGTCTCTAACTCAATGCATCTTCCACTCGGTTCAATATTCCTTTTATGTCAGTAATCTCAAAGTCGTACTCACTACGAAATTCCGACCAACATCATTTTCACACGTTCAGGTTGCTTTGCGTAAAGATGTGTTGTAGTCCATAGTGGTCCATCTTTATTTCAAATTTTCATCCAACAAGGTAGTGTCTCCAAACTTTCAAGGAATATACCATGGCTAAAAACTCCAAATTGTGCATCGTATAGTTATGCTCATGCCTTCTCAGTTTCCTTGAGATGTAAGCGATCACTCAACCGTCTTGCATCAAGACTCCACCTAAGCCTTCCTTGGATGCATCAATGAATACCAAGAAATCCACGTCCATGTCAGGGACCTTTAGTATCGGTGTCGTTTTCAACATCTCTTTGAGCCTCCAAAAAGATTCAGCGCATTTCTCAATCCAAACAAACTTCTTTCTCTTCTTCGGCAACTCCATGATCATATTTACTATCTTCAAAAATCCCTGAATGAACTGTCGATAGTATCCTTCTAAACCCATGAAGCTACGCACTTCCGGGACATTCATCGATGCAAGCCATTCCATAATATCCTCAACCTTTGTTGGATCCATGGCGATACCTTCGCCGGAGATGAAATGCCCTAAGTAGTGAATCTTTGATTGATAAAACAAGCATTTTGACAACTTCCCATACAATTTATGCTCTCACAGACACTGTAGTACCAAGTGAAAGTGCTCGTCATGCTCCTCCGTTGTTCAAAAGTAAATCAAAATATTGTCAATGAATACTTGGATGAACTTGTCCAAGTACTCGCATAACACCCTGTTCATCAAACTCATAAATACCCATGGGGCGTTTGTCAGTCCAAACGGTAAAATAATAAAATCGTAATGCCCAAAACTCATCTTAAAGGTGGTCTTAGAGATGTCATCCTCCTTGATCCATAACTAGTGATACCCTGATCACAAATCGATCTTTGAGAACACTGTCACACCCTTCATATGATCGAATAAATCATCAATCCTTGACAACAGATATTGATTCTTGATCATTGCCTTGTTCAATTGATGGTAGTCAATGTAGAGTCTCCATCACCCATCCTTCTTTCATATGAATATAATAGGCACACCCCACTGTGACACACTCGAACATATAAATCCCAGGTCCAACAAATCCTTTATTTTCATTCTCAAATCCTCTAACTCTGGGGTCGACTTCCGATAAGGCATTCTAGCTATCAGTCCAGTCCCCGGTTTTAGGTCTATGGTAAAATCCAATTCCATTTCTGGAAACATCCTAGGTAACTCCTTTGGAAAGACATTTTCAAAATCTCTCATCACTGGTAAGTGTTCTAGTCCTTCCACTACTCCTTTTTCATTCAATGCAAGGATCGCATAAAGATTACATCCCTTGCACATGCTCTTCCGTAACTGCAAGGAAGAGATAAACCTTAAGGAGACTCCCTGGTTTTGACCTACAATCATGTGTCTCTATCCCTCTTCATCGACCAAGCTCAACCATTTTGTCTTACAATTGAGTATTACCTCATGCAATTCCAACCAGTCGATATCAATCACGACGTCATAAGATCCTAAGATCGTGACATACAAGTTGGCCCTGGTGACAAACTCTCCTAGGTTAAGGGTACACTCCATAACCTTTCCTACAACCTTTTGTTTGGCTCCCTAAGCCATCTCTACAAATATAAACTCATCCTGTTCGACTGCCTTTACCTTAATCCTTTTTAGCACTGCACCAGAAATGAAAATCTCGATAGCACCGAGATCTATCAAAATACTAAGGGTCTATTCAGCGACGATACCTACCATCTCGAGCACAGTCGAATGGTGCTCTGCCTCGTGGTTATTCACCACTGCATGAATTTGATGGGCCTTCCCCAAATCTCCCATGGTAGTGGGTCTGGCTGATCCAGACGCTCTAGTCCCATCCAATGGGAAGTCATGCTAGTAGTGTGGCTCCACACACGTCCAAAACCCCTTCTTCAGTCTAGTACTCCTAGTACCGTAGAATATGATGGCCTACCGACCTAGAATCATGGTTTGTTCTGCTGAACATGCCTAAATTGTTGTTGTTGCAGTCGACGTTGTTGTTGATGCTATGGTCCCTGAAAAGGTGTCCACTACTAAGGCGCTAGTCACCGAGGTGTAGTGAAAGTGGATCCCCTATGGAAGCCACGATATCCTAGCATATGTATGGCCGGTGTCTGATGCTACTACACACCAGATGACAACTTCCCTGTTGGTCTTGCTGGAGTCCTTATCTAACCCCCACTGATGAGATCCTCCTCTGCTATGAGGGCCTTCTGGATGACATCATGCAAAGTCTGAGGCATCATAATCCTAACCTTTCCATGTATGCTGTCGTTAAGGCCAAAAAACAACCTGTTGACCTTAATTTTCTCAGTATTAAGATGTGGAGCATACTGAAGCAACTCCATAAAATGGGCCTAGTACTCGGGCACTGTACGGTCACCTTGTTGTAAGGCGTTGAACTTATTAATATGATGCTCAATGAATTCCTCTGATAGGTACCTCTCTTAGAACTGTTCCTCGAATAGTTCCCATGACACGTCTTCGAAGGCCATGTTCAGTTGTGGCATGAGAGTCTTCCACCATAGAAGAGAGCTCCCCTTCAGTTGAAATACTTCCATGATGACCTTCATGTTGGAGGTATAGTCGTGAAGTGAAAAGCACATCTCCATATTCTCCAACCATGCCTCAGTGGCTATGCCGTTCGGGGCACCAAAGAACTCAGGAAATTTGACCTTATCGAGTTTGAAGTGAATGCTACTAGTACCAACCGGAGCACGTAGTGGACCATCAAGGGGTGTTGATGCCTTGGCATCATCTCTGTCCAAACGACTGATCAGTGCCTCAGACATGCACTGAAAAGATCTCATCAACTCAACCACATCACCCACCACTATTCGCTCCTGCCCGAAAACTTGTTTGTCTCCCTGGGGGTTAGAACCCTCAGGCATGGATGATGCTGGAGGCATCGTACCTCCTCACCTAGCACCATGTCGTCTTCCTCTATGACATCCTCTAACCATGATTTCCTACATGAATACAAGTCAACTTAATTAACAACATTATAATCAAATATCATATCAACGGAATTCGTAGTGTTCCCGAGTTGTGGGTTGAACCTGCTCTGATACCATAATTAATGACCCTATTGTTAGGACTACACGTGAAGCCCAAGTTCAATATTTCTTGTTTTGTTTTTAGGAAGGAAGGCTAAGACGACAACAGTTGAACCACACGACTGATGACGAATGCAAGCACACAGTTTGTACAACATGCAACTACGACTCCATGCAATGGAACAAGAGAAACTAGGTGAAACATACGTAAAACAACAAGGAGGAACAACTACCCACCCAGTGCAACAAAACCATGCCTATAAGCTAAGGGACAACATCCCCGCCTGACAAGAACCTCAAGGCACGTGAACCAAACGGATGAAGGTGTTACAACGTAAGTGCTAACAAAAACTCACATTGATCAACAACACCCACATGGAAAGCACAGACCTCAGCCAAGTTATCCTTTGCCTCTATTCCTTATGGCATGCAATGATCCCATCTTCATGAATCATGTCATCCCCAGGTGATAGGAACAACTATAACCTTGGTGCGACACATCATAACTGGACCAAGGACTCTAGAAAAATCCGACGTGGTAGGAGTTGAACACTGACAAGAGGTCTACACCCATACCCCAAGCAATAGGTCAACAATACGCAATATGACTACAATCAAAAGGAAAATCTCAAGCTAATACCCGACTCTGCCAACAACCTGTCCAGAAAATGATACGTTAGAGGTCTAAGTGCAAAGGTCGAACTGTTACTAAACGACTAAGGTCATAAATGTTATCATAATGCACACTAAGAAAGGAAATTAACCAAATGAAATACGTTTATCAACAATTATAAACTATCCATTAAGATAAGTGATCTACTTGACATTTTAAAGGTGCTCCACGCTGCTTAAAAAGAATCTACATTATTGTCTAGAAAGTCTAATCCTGAATGTGATCGATGTCTATAATTAATGCCACTTCAATGCTATCTTTTCTACCATTTTATGTTGTTATGTGGGTATAAATAAAATCCAAATGACGCCATTCAATGAAATTTTAAATCTTTCTTGCTGTGTATGAATAATTGTCACCTCGATGTTATTCAACGAGAATTAATGCTATTATTAAATGCTATCTAAATAAAGTTATACATTACATGAAAAATTCATTATACTTTCAAAGAGATTTAATGCCATATAAATCAAGCTATACATTCAAGCTACACATTCAATGAGATTTAATGCCATATACATTCGATGGGAATTACTACCATATCCATTTAATGAGATTTAATGCCATTTACATTCAATGAGATTTAAAGCTATACATTACAAAAGTCTTATACACAAATCTATAGATTACATAAATCAATGAGATTTAAAGCTATACATTACATAGCAAGCAAACGAAAGGGGTGAAGTGACAAGGATGGAATAAATACAAGAAGATGCTGAGATGAAATAGCAAAATTTCCAGGTTAATACATGGGCAAATCACAGTCATAACCAGTGGCCCAAATCGCCAGGTAACAGTTGGAAAATCACAGGCATAACAGGTGGAAAAACTCGCTAGGTAAAAATTGGCAAATCACAGGCATAACATGCAATGATTGCACTCTTAATAATGGAAATCGCCAGAGTAATATATCTAGCCATGAAAACGTTATCAGGATATAAAAACGCAGAGCAATAAATCGTTACATAAATGCAGTCTTAATAATGGAAAATCGTCAGTTAACACCTAGGAAACGATTGTGTCCTTCAAGTGGTAATTCGTCCAACAAATAAAAATGAAATGTAGTCTGAATAAGTGGAAAATCGCCAGTTAAACACCCAAGCAACGATTGTGTCTTTCAAAGTCGCAATTCACCCAACAATAAAAATGAAATGTAATCTGAGGAATTGGAAAATTGCCAGTTAAACACCCAGGCAATGATTGTGTCTTCCAAGTGGCAATTCACCAGCAAATAAAAGTGAAATTCAGTCTGAAGAAGTGTAAAATCGCCAGTTAAACACCCAGGCAATGATTTTGTCTTTCAAAGTGGCAGTTCACCCAAGAATAAAAACGAAATGCAGTCTGAAGAATTGGAAAATTGCCAATTAAACCCCCAGATAATGATTGTGTCTTTAAAAGTGGAAATTCACCCAGTGAATAAAAACAAAATGCTAACTCAAGAAGGGGCAAATATCGTTCCAACAATTTAAATGCATAAGAAGAAAAAGGAAATCGCAGTCCAAACAATGTAAGGGCCTCTCAACAAAAGGACAACACATTTTCCAATCGTCTTCAAATATTAATGAGAAGACATAAAACTACAGAGAACATTGCTATCATTAAAACAAACACGGATTTAAGTTGTAGGGAGGTATCACTACACATATTTAAGTTATCCATCAACAACTAAAAACGCAAAGTTCAATTCATCCAACATCTTATATAAAAATGCAGATTTAAATGTATCCTACGATATTTAAAAACACAGAGTTTAATTAATCCAACCACTTATATAAAAACACATATTTAAATGTATCCGACAATATTTAAAAACACAGAGTTAAATTGATCCAACCACTTATATAAAAACACAGATTTAATTTTTCATGGTTGAGGGTGTTGAAATGAAGGAAATGCCAAACACAGTTTCCATATTACCAAGAACGAATAAGACACAGAGGTGAAATAACATGAAAATACCGAGGCAAGGCAGAGATCAATGCAGAGATGAGAAGGGGAAAACAATTGGGCAAACAGATCCTTCGCTTCTCATCCATGCATAGAAAAGCAGGGCATTTGAATCTATAGGTCATTGTTCATAGAAGTGACGACCGTCGATTCGGCTCCTAGTCGACTACTCAGGCATGGAATGAAGAGATAGGGATGAGTATGAAAATCAAAAATCTTCACAACAATCAACAAACCAAAGGGCAATCTCAACATGCCGGGATCGAAGGCCAAGGGAATCAAGTCAACAACGAGCTTAAGGCTTACGGGGAAAATTAAGTTCTCGGTTGAAATGTTAAGTCCACATTTTCATTACCCAATAAAAGTATAGAAATAAAAGCATAAAGTATATTAATAATATACCATGAAGAAATAAAGGAAGCGTACCATATCGTGAGTCGCCCTCTCTGAGTCATTGTCCCACGTGCTTCATGCTGCTCCTGCTTGCTTACCGATGAGACTTCACTGGTACCTCCTAGCCAACGCTAAGGGTACTCTTCTTCCCCCTTAGTCCCCCGAGCTTCAAAGGGGCCATGCACACTAAACCAAATAATCAACTAGCTCCTAGCTCACCTCACAAGGTCGAGCTACCACTCCTCACCGACATGGGTATCCCAACTCACACAAGATAATTCATTCACGTCTAAAATTCTACAACATAACATTACATATAACAGAAGAGATCCATCCTCCTCCTTCTCCTTCCTTTATATAGAGTTTCTAAGTTATTTACTTTCCCAAAATCCCATTTAATTTATTTTTCAATAATTTAATTCATAAAAATCCTCCCCGTACATGTGTCACCCATCCCCTTCATTGCACCATGAATTAATTTCATTAATCAATTAATTACTCCTATTTCCCTCACCCACCTAAAAGGATTCCTAGAATCTCTCCTAGGTGTCCCCATATTCCCTTACACGTTTTAATGACTTACCCCATTACTAATTTACTAGTTGAGTTTAATTTAGAAAGTTCTTAAATGATAGATACCTTACTAAGTTAGTGAATAAATGAATAACTTAGTTTAATTTAGAAATTTCTTAAATGATATAATAAATGCTAGATTCCCTCAACTTCTCTGGTAGTCGTGCGTGACCCCTCTACTCCACATGTGAGTCTGGTCGACAAGCTATCGTCAGCCTGCATCATCAATGAATCATGTTAGAAATAGTATCCATAATCATATCATCTAATCAGATGCACAAATTTCATTTATACAACAATCAAACTCCCAATAGTCCACTCCTTGACTCAATCCAGAGTCCAAGGGGTTTCATTGATGCCTTTGCATACTCGAGGTTCAAAATCCTGCACACTCAGGGAAACTGAGTCAATAGCACCTATCTACATCAATATAGAAAAATAATAAGCCATCAATCCATAAGGCCTCATAAGGATAATCAAATTCTCAATAGTATAATAATCCATATCACTTGCAAGAAAGTGTCCTCAAAGAATAAGTTAGCTCAGTGTGCACAAGAGTGGGATGTTACGCATGGGAATAAAATATAACACAATGAAATGTAAAAAATGATGAAATCTATACCAAATGAAAAGATGAATGAAATAAACCATAGAGGATTGGAGTGAGCAAGTGGGATATCCTCCCCTCCTTGGGAGGGTTCTTTCTTGTTCCTTCAGGATCTCTCTCTCTCTCTCTCTCTCTCTCTCTCTCTCTCTCTCTCTCTCTTCTTTTGAACAAGAAGTGTATAAAAATATCTCCAATGGGAGGATCAATGGATAAGTATTTAAGCTATGGGTGTAAGAGTGATATCTTGAGAAATATAATTCTCCAAGACTCATCCAAGAATCATAAAAATTCTTATCCTTCCACATATTGAATGCATTCTCATGGCCCCTATTTATAGGATTTGATTAAGATCAATAACAACTGGTTCTAAGTGGGAAAGATGTGCCACTTGGATGTGATTTCCCATTAATGAGTGGAAATGTAACCATTTAAGTTACCAACTTTCAATGTCATGGAGATTGAATCCTCTTTGTGCCTTAGCGTAAGATTACTCCTGATGTAATTTTTTTCCATCAATGCATAGAATGTGGTTGAAATTTCACTTCCGATATATCTTTGTGGCTTTCAAGGTAATAGATGAACATACCCACAAAGATCACACAAAATACACATTGTTTAGTTGTGCATATAGATTAAAAAACCCACTTTACATAGTTTTGGTGCTCTATTGAGTATAGTGTATTAATTCCATGAGTATGAACTTTGTTATTTTGTAGCTACGACACTTCTATAAATGTGTTTAACCTGCACAGAATAGATCTAGCTAGAAAATACTACAGACATTTGCAGAGAGAAATTGAGAAAGAAGAAGCAAGATAGAAAGAATGGAAGAATTCTCATTAACCGTATTCCACACTCAAAGAGTGAATAATTTACAATATATATAGAATAAATGACTAACTAATGAGCCATAGTGGTGGTCTAGATTGATCTGGACACACACCAACAGTTACAAGAGTAAACTTCCACCTAGTCTAGTCTCTCAGGCAGTTATGGGAGTGAACTTCCACCTAGCTGAGTTAACTAGTCAACTAGTCTTCAGTTAACTGACTGAACAAAGAGTAGTGAGTTGGTGATAATCCCAATGTTGCATGGTGACAAAACCAATGCAACATCTAAACTCAACTCAACTAGTCAAACTGAAGTGTCAACTGAAAGAGAATATTCTCCACATGGAATATTATCCCCTAAAATATAGGAGACTGGATAATGACTAATTATGAATAATAAACAAGGAATAACCTTAGGAAAAATAAATCCTAGGTGTGTGTGAAGTACCTCCAACACCCCTTCTAAACATCACTATGGTGAAAATAAAGAATGGGTCCCGGCTACAAGGCCATGTTAGGTACCCGAATACAAAAGATACACTGAACTAAACGAGGAAAGAGGGAAAAACTCATGGGAACAAAACCCCCCCTCAAATTACAATTCATAAAATAAAAAATGATAAGTAACAAAAGACAATTGGTAAGCAACCATGTCCTTCACTCCAAGAAGACCTCACAACTGTGCAAGTTTTTTCTCTTTGAAGATTTTGTTGAAGATGTATATGTCTTCACAGATATGATGAAGTATATTCATCATTTATATTTCCACACATATCCACTTTATTTTCTTGTAATGAATAATATCCAAATAAATTTTGGATGAAATTTTGAAAACTGTGCGACCGTTTCCATAAAAATGCTGAAATTTTGTTGATTTTAATACGATCATAACTTCACATTCCAGACTCCATTTCGGACGATTTGTTTTTTTAAATTGGATATTTTCCCGAGAGGAGTTCAAATATCAAATTTGTGTCTGCAAATTTGGCTCAGGAAACATGAGAAGGACTTTGATGTGTGCAACTCTCTTTTTGTCAATTGAGATGCATGCATTGCACATCGAAAAGTGTCTGCATGTGACTCCTGAGATGCATGCCATATATCTTCCACATGAATTTCAGAAAACAAATATGAAATGGAGTAGACATCATCTTCAATTACTGGAATACAAATTTCTGCAAAAACTTTTGTAGAATACTCTTCATAATAAGAGGCTTGATCTTTTGATGGCTTCTCTTCTGGCTCTATCTATTTGACCTCCTTCATGAAATATTCAAAATATTCTTTATTCCCAAATAGAACCTCCAATCTGGTCGGTAATTCATTTGGAGTTAATCCTTGTGATTCTTCATATACTTGATGTAAAAGTTCAGGAGAAACAAACATGTCGATACTTCCTATGGCCATATCTTGTCTATTGAGAAATTCATTTTTCTCATCGACAAAATTAGGCTCTACTTCCATTACCATATTAATTTGTTACAATCCTCTACATCTAAGATGAAGCAGAATTTTTGGTTTCCATTCCAAATAGTTATGAGGCGTGAGAAGTATTTCCAGTGAATAATCCATCTTTTTATTGTCTTGAATATTTTATACCTTCAAAAAATGATTTGGTGTAGCTTTTTCTTAGCAGTATGTTGGCTATGATACCATGTAAATGTGTTGAACTTGCACATAATAGATCTAGCTAGAAAATACTACACACATTTGCAGAGAGAAATTGAGAAAGAAGAAGCAAGATAGAAAGAATGGAAGAATTCTCATTAACCGTATTCCACACTCAAAGAGTGAATCATTTACAATATATATAGAATAAATGAGTAACTACTAAGCCATAGTGGTGGTCTAGATTGATCTGGACAGACACCAACAATTATAAGGGTAAACTTCCACCTAGTCTAGTCTCTAAGGCAGTTACGGGAGTGAATTGCCACCTAATTGAGTTAACTAGTCAACTAGTCTTCAGTTAATTGACTGAAAAAAGAGTAGTGAGTTGGTGATGATCCCAATGTTGCATGGTGACAAAACCAATGCAACATCTAAACTCAACTCAACTAGTCAAACTGAAGTGTCAACTGAAAGAGAATATTCTCCGGGTGGAATATTTTCCCCTAAAATATAGGAGACTGAATAATGACTAATTATGACTAATAAACAAGGAATAACCTTAGGAA
>SNQJ01S0000556.1:99045-111401 GCA_010110895.2 Picea sitchensis
GAGAATATTCTCCACGTGGAATATTCTCCCCTAAAATATAGGAGACTGGATAATGACTAATTATGACCAATAAAGAAGGAATAACCTTAGGAAAAATAAATCCTATGTGTGTGTGAAGTAACTCCAACAAATTCTAATGATCACTTGTATAGATCTATAAACAATTTATAGGCTATAACATTTAATTTAGACCGTGACACTCATTAGTGGTTATTTCATATAGCAATGTTTATCATGGTTGACTTATGTTAGCCATGGTTTTCTTTAGTTGGTTAATGCAGACCCCCAAACCCTCAGGTTGAGGTTCGTGCAAGATCGATCTAATATTCCCTTGAGTCTAATTGACTATTTGATTTCCTCTCAGGGAATATCTCATACACTCATGGCGTATCCACAGGTCCTTTTGAATTGATCCTGCATGAACAAACACCAGGTGCCAACCCAAATCTCCTTGACCACAATAGCATCGCTCCTTTTGCTAATTCAGGACTTCGGGTCTCGTGATTTTGTGACCCCTGTTGTCGAGTTTCTCGACCCTCTACCTCCAAAACCCAAAATGTCGATTCACCAAAATGTTTGGCCACGTCCTCCTCCACAGTATCACGTTTCACGATTTTTGGAATCCCGAAACAAGGAACCCCTATCTCTTGTCTTCGAAAATTCCAAAATGTTGAACCCTGATGCGTTCAGCAAAGGCTGGCTCCCCTATGGGACTTGTCGCTGATTCAGAGTTTTGGACTTCGCGTCTTCGCGAATCTTGATACAAAGATTTCGTCTCTCCAACCTACGAAACCCCGAAATAGTCAATGAATTTTGACTCCACCTGGAGACAAGTAAGCAACCTGTCTTCTCTGCTATCCTCAATCTCTGACATGGATTATTTCCACCTGTCACTCCAAGCTTTCCGGCTTTCGGGACTTGAACGAACCTTCGATTTTCGTCCCTCTATCACTTCTAAACCTCGAATTCCGAAATGGCACTTTCCACAGGGTCAATGACTAATAAGCCTCTGTTCGATCCAACACTTAAATTCTCCGCAGCTCTCCTAGATCCTACGGTCCTCACTATTTTGTAAATTCTCCACAGATATTTTTGACCGCTCCTTTCCTCCTTGACAACTTCTGCGAAAGGAACCAGTGTTCTTCTACTGGAACTTAACTTTTGTGAGATGCTTTCAATCTCTGTCTCCCTTTGGATAATTTCACAGGTGCTGACCCTCCTAATCTTTCACTTGCAACTCAAGTCTCAAAAGGGTTCTTGCATGCACTCCTTGTGGCAGACTTTCAAATACTCCTGGGTATTTGATCTCCTGACTTTGTGCACTTCCTGCAACAACAGTCCTTTCAACACTCCTCTTGGTTGATAATTTCTAAGATTTCAACTAGCCTATGGACACCTTGCATGACTTTATATGCTTCACTTTCACTTCTACTAGAATGAGAACAATGCTATCCCTCCTGAGGTTTCAGAGATAAACTATGAACCTTCGTCAATGCACTCCTCAAGGACGTTTCGTTGCACTCCTTGCAGGAACTTCTCACTCAGGAAGAGAAACAATTGAAACTCACTCTCTCTCTCTCTCTCTCAGACTTCAAACATTCAACATGAAATCATACATACACAGTATTAAATCAAATGCATAACAGAGAGAATAAACAACCATAAGCATACCATTCAACATGTATACACAGAAAACATCATAACACCATGAGTCTGATTCAAAGCTTCAGTACATGGGTTCTTCTCTACAACTCTCTACTACAACTCTCTTATTCTATGCTATGCTAATGATACCACTTCCTAATGATACAAAGGAGAGGGTGTCTATATCTGTTTTCCCTCCTGCTCCTAAAACTATCTAATCTATCATTCAAATATACCTACTTTCATTAGCTATGCATAAATGCCTTTTACATTGATAGATGAGAGCAAATCGTTCAAGATCTGTTTATAACCTCTAAGATATAAATGTAAAGTATGCCTTCTTCCTAACTATTACATTAATGCCTTTTAATTTCAAAAATTCAAAACGTGCTCTTTTTCTTGCTCCGAGCGTCCAACTATTTCTTTGGATTAGTCGCGTGCATTGGGCTTTGCACGATGCTCCTGGATCATACTCCCTCACTCAAAAAATTTCATGAAATCCTGTTCATGATCTCTTGCATGATCTGCCCATGCTTCTGAATTTCTGCCTCATCTTCCCAACTGACATCTTCAACTAGATGTCCTTTCCACTTGACCAAGTATTCAAAATACTCTTTTCTCCTGCTCTTCTTGCTAATCCTCTTATCAATTATGCTTTCCATCAGTGGCTTTTCATATACAGGCATTTGTTTGGTCCACTAAGCTTATGTTTGTTCATTCTTTGTTCCTATTTCTTCAGCTCTATAAGGGTACAAATCTGAGATGTTGAATATCGTTGAAATTCCAGCCCCATCAGGTAATTCAATCTCATATGCATTTGCCCCAAATTTCTTCATGACTCTGCATGGTCCAATCTTCTTCATTTTCAGTTTGTTATATGTTCCCCTTGGGAACCTTTCCTTCCTCATATGTGCAAGAACTAGATCACCAACTTCAAATTGAAGTTCTCACCTGTGTTGATCTGCTCTGCATTTATACTCTTGGCTTGAACTCTGCAATCGCTCCTTGACTTGGTTGTGAAACTCCTTCATTGATTCTGCAAAGTCCTCTGCACTAGCACTCCTGAATTCATCTTGTTCTGAATCTTTCAATTTAGAAACTCCCCTTGGCTGCATTCCATATACAATATGGAATGGACTCTTCCCTGTGCTTCTATTGATTGAATCATTATAACCAAATTCCGCATGTGGTAGAATATGATCCCACTGACTGTGGTGTTCAGTCACTAGGCTTCTCAGCAAATATCCCAAGCTTTTGTTCACAACTTTTGTCTGCCCATCCGTATGAGGATGATAAGCTGAGATAAATGAAAAAATTGTCCCTAGCTTCTTCCATAAATTCCTCCAGAAATGTCCCACGAACTTGGTATCTCGATAAAAAACAATACTCTTTGGAAAACCATGAAGTCTGATGACTTCTTTGAAAAATAGGTTCGCAATATGAGTTGCATCGCTGGTTTTCTGGTATGGTATGAAATGTTCCATATTTGAAATTTTTTTGACTACCACAAAGATCGAATCACATCCTCTTTGTGTCCTTGGCAGTCCCAATATGAAATACATGCTCACTGCGTCCCACGACCTTTCTGGTATGGGTAATGGCTGGTATAACCCTGTGTTCTCCCTTTTCCTTTTTGTGTGTCGACAAATCCTGCACCTGTCCACAAATATCTTAACATCTGCCCTCATTCCTGGCCAAAAATATGAGCCATTCAATTTTGAGAACGCCTTATCATGAACGAAATGTCCGGCTAATCCTCCATTGTGTTTTTCCTTTAGCTGATTCTCCCTCATGGAGCATTTTTGAATACATAATTGATTTCCCCTGAATGATAATCCATCTTGGATCATATATTCATTCCATTGTCTTTTGTCCCTGACAATTAGATTCTCAGACGCTTCATACGCTTCTTTAAAATCTGGTTCATCCTTGTACATTTCTTTGAGGTTATCAAAACCCAAAGGTTTGACTCTGAATTCCTGCATAAGCAAACATTTCCTGCTTAAAGCATCAACAACTTTGTTAGCAGTTCCAGAAATATGCTTAATTACAAAAGTAAAATTCTGCATGAATTCAACCCATTTAACATTCTTTTGGTTCAACTTCTCCTGTTGAGTCACGAATTGTAAAGCAGGATTGTCGTTGTACAAAATAAACTCTCTAGGAACCAAATAATGTCTCCATTTCTTCAATGCTTGTATGAAAGCATATAATTCCTTGTCATATGTTGAGTATTTAATCTTCGCTTCATTCAATTTCTCACTGAAGTATGTGACCGACCTGTCGTATTGGCTCAAGACTGCTCCAATTGCTAACCCACTCACATCACACCTAACCTGGAACATCTTGTTAAAGTCTAGCAAAACCAAAATCAGTTGCTCAATGATCTTATTCTTCAGCAGATTGAAGCTCTTCTCTGCTTCCTCTTTCCAATGAAAAGATTTGTGTCTTTTCTTCACCGTATCCATCATCGGTGCGCTAATCCCACTCAAATTTCAGATGAATTTCATGTAGAAACTAGCTAAACCATGGAAGCTTCCTACTTCAAACACACTCTTCAGTGATGGCCAACTCTTAATTGCATCCACCTTTTCTGGATCCATCTTCAACTCATTTGTAGAGATAACAAAACCCAAATAAATAAGTTATGTCCTCATAAATGATGATTTCCTCATGTTTATCACCATCTTCTCTTGCTGTAATCTCCCCATCACTGCAGCTAAATGCTTCAAGTGTTCTGCTTCTGTCTTGCTAAAAATCAATATATCATCAAGATATATAATGACAAATTTCCCTATGAAATCCTTCAGGACTTCGTTCATCAATCTCATGAAAGTACTAGGTGCCTTTGTTAAGACAAATGGCATAACAAGCCATTCATACAGCCCTTCATTCGTCTTGAATGGTGTCTTCCATTCATCTCCTTCTCTCATACGAATCTGATGATATATGCTTTTCAAATCAATTTTTGAAAAAAATCTTGCTCCACTCAAGCAATCCATCAAGTCATCCATCCTTGACAATGGAAATCTATATCTGATGGTAACCTTGTTGATTTCCCTTGAGTCTGTACACATTCTTCAGCCTCCATCTTTCTTTGGGATGAGAACTGTTGGAACAACGCATGGACTGAAGCTCTCTCTAATCAATCCCTTGTCCATTAAATCCTGGACTTGTCTCTTGACTTCCTCATTCTCCTGTGGCATAAATATGTACGTGGCTTTGTTTGGTAAACTTCCTCCAGGTATAAGATCAATGTGATGGCTTATACTTTTGATCAGTGGCAATGAACAAGGTAGTTCATCCACTACTATATCAACAAACTCTCCTAGCAACTTCTGGATTTATTTTGGTAAATCATCCACTCTTGTACTGGTCAAAACAATTTTAATCTTCCTAACCACAATAAATTGTGTCTCTTCCTTCTTCTTAACCTCATTAAGAAGTTCCTTCCCACTCATGAGAAGTACAATGTTGATTGTCTCTGTTTTTACTTATTTATACTTAATCGGCAGCAACATGTGTGTCCTCCCATTCTTCTCCAGGGTGTATATGTTCTTTCTCCCATCATGAATCACATTTATGTCATATTTCCATGGTCTACCCAACAATATATGACAAACATCCATGGGAATGACATCACACAATATTTCATCTTTATAACCTCCTATTTTAAATTCAAGTAAACATTGTTTAGTGACATTTACCTAATGTCCTTTTTGTAGCCACGAAACTCTGTATGGGCTTGGATGTACGATAATTTCCAGCTCCATATTTTCTACCATCTCTATAGATACTAGATTGTCTGTGCTACCACTATCCACGATGACTTTACATACCCTGTCTTTTGTTTTGCAAGAAGTCTAAAATAGTCTATTCTTTTGGGCTGGGTTCTCTACCTCCTTCTCTGGCGTTAAGAGAACTTTCCTCATCATTAAGGATCTTCTGCACTCAACATCTTCTACCTCAACATTCTATCCTTGTGCTTCGGAAATGTGAGTTTCACCATCTTCTTTCTTTCTTTCTATACACTCATAAGATTTATGTCCATTTTTCCCACAGACAAAACATTTCACTTCACCACCTTGGCCTCTTCCTCTTCCTCTATCTCAGGGAAAAGTATTTCCATTAGCATACTGCCCTCTCTATGAGCTTTTGCCTCTCTCATGTTGATTTTCAGGTTTCTTCCCCTCTTCTTTAGGCTTCTGAGTCTTGTCTTGGGAAATTGGTTTTCCTCTGGCTTGACTTCTTCCTCGGCCTCTTTGACCTTGATTTCGCCTCAACTTCTCTTCAGCCTTCAGAGCCATCTGATAAACATCTTCTACATTTTGAATGATCGTCATGCTCATCTCATATTGAATGTCATATTGTAGACCATTCATGTACCTGGAAAATTTTTCATCATCACTTTCCCGATGACCTGCTCTGATGTTTATCTTGTAGAACTCTTCACTGTATTCCTTCACTGACATCAAATTCTATCTCAAATTATGCATCCTATGAAATAGAGTAATTTGATAATCCTTGGGTATGAATTTGTCTTTCATATTCACAACCATTCTATCCCATCTCTTGATTTTTTGCCTGCCTTTGCAACGTTTGTCAGCCTGCAGTTCATCCCACCATAGTGCTACATGCCCTTTAAGTCTAGTGATGGCATGTTTGACTTTCTTATCTTCCTCAACATCCTCATAGTCGAAGTATTTATCTAGAGTTCTAATCCAGTCTAGAAGATCTTGAACATCCAAGTTTCCCTCATATATGGGAATGTCCATTTTTTCTCTGGCACCTATCCTAGCAAGAACCCTGAATAGTCGTTCATCTGCAGCATCTTCGACTGCAACTTCTTCTTCATGTCCAGCTTCATTTTCACTTTCATCCTCACTGATATCCACAGTGTCGACTGTGTGCCTCTGTGCTATCTCGATGGAATCAAGCCTGGCATGTACTTCACGCATTTCCCTTTCCACTACTGGATCAGGCATTGGTTTGTCTCTTCTTCTCAGTGGCATGGCTAATAAATGTTCCTCTTTTCTCTGCTACAGAAAACAAAGAACTTTTTATGTGCTCTGATGCCACTTTAATGCATACCCCCAAACCCTCGGGTCGAGGTCTGTGCAGGATCGATCTAATCTTCCCTTGAGTCTAATTGAATCTTTTATTTCCCCTCGAGGAATATCTCATACACTCACGGTGTATCCACAGGTCCTTATGAATTGAGCCTATGTGAACAAACACCAGGCACCAATCCAAATCTCCTTGACCACAATATCATCCTACCCTTCCCTAATTTGGGACTTTGGGTCTCACAATTTCACAACCCCTATTGTCGAGTTTCTCAACCCTCTACTGTCAAAACCCGAAATGTCGATTCACCGAAATATTTGGCTGCATCCTCCTCAATAGTCGTATCGCGTTTCATGATTTCGGGAATCTCGAAACAAGGAACCCCTATCTCTTGTCTTTGAAAATGCCAAAATTCTGAACCCCGATGCGTTCAACAAAGGCTGGCTCTCCTATGGGACTTTTCATCAATTCAGAGTTTTGGACTTCGTGTCTTCGCGAATCCTAATGCAAGGCTTCTAGCTCTCCAACCTACGAAATGTTGAAACAATCAACAAAGTTTGACTCCGCCTGGAAACAAGTGAACCACCTATCTTCTCCACTATCCTCAATCTTTGACATGGATTCTTGCTACCTATCACTCCAAGATTTCCATCTTTTGGGACTTGAATGAACCTCCGATTTTTGTCAATCTATCACTTCTAGACCCCGAATTCCAAAATGGAACTTTCCACAGGGTCAATGACTAATAAGCCTCTATTCTATCCAACGTTTAACTTCTCCACAACTCTCCTGGATCCTACAGTCCTCGCTATTTCGTGAATTCTCCACAGAGAATTTCGACTACTCGTTTCCTCCTTGACAACTTTTGTGAAAGGAACCAGTGTTCTTCTACTGGAAATTAACTTTTGTGAGACACTTTCAATCTCTGTATCGCTTTGAATACTTTCACAGGTGCTGACCCTCCTGATATTTCACTTGCAACGCAAGTCTCAAAAGGGTTCCTGGACACACTCCTTGTGACAAAATTTTAAATACTCCTGGGTATTTGACCTCCTGACTTTGTGCACTTCCTGCAACAATAGTCCTTTCAACACTCCTCTTGGTTGATAAGTTCTAAGCTTTCAACCAGCCTGCACACACCTTTCACGACTTTATGTGCTTCACTTGCACTTCTACTAGAATGAGAACAATGGTATCCCTCCTGAGCTTTCAGAGATAAACTCTGAACCTTCGTTAATGCACTCCTTGCGGATGTTTCGCTGCACTCCTTGCAGGAATTTCTCACTCAGGAAGAGAAACAATTGAAACTCATTCTCTCTCTCTCTCTCAGACTTAAAACATTCAACATGAAATCATACATACACACAGTATTAAAGCAAATGCATAACATAGAGAATAAACAACCATAAGCATACCATTCAACATGTATACACAGAAAACATCATAACACCATTAGTCTGATTCAAAGCTTCATATATTAATTCAAATATTCAGTACATGGGTTCTTCTCTACAACTCTCTACTACAACTCTCTTCTCCTATGATGTGCTAATGATACCACTTCCTAATGATACAAAGGAGAGGGTGTCTATATCCATTTTCCCTCCTACTCCTAAAACTGTCTAATCTATCATTCAAATCTACCTACTTTCATTAACTATGCATAAATGCCTTTTACATTGACAGATGAGAGAAAATCTCTCAAGATCTATTTACAACCTCCAAGATATAAATGTGAAGTACGCAGTCTTCCTAACTATTACATTAATTCCTTTTAAGTTCAAAAACTCAAAACGTGCTATTTTTCTTCCTCCGCGGGTCCAGTTATTTCTTTGTCTTAGTCGCATGCTTTGGGATTTGCACGATGTTCCTACATCATACTCCCTCGCTTGAATATTTTCATGAACTCTTGTTCATGAGCTCTTGCAAGGTCTATCCATGCTTCTGAATTTCTGCCTCATCTTCCCAACTGGCATCTTCATCTAGATGTCCTTTCCACTTGACCAAGTATTCAAAATACTATTTTCTCCTAGTCTTCTTGCTAATCCTCTTATCAATTATGCTTTCCATCTGTGGCTTTTAAGCTACAGGAATTTGTTTGGTCCACTAAACTTTTGTCTGTTCATTCTCTGTTCCTGTTTCTTCATCTCTGTAAGGGTACAAATCTGAGATGTTGAATATCAGTGAAATTCTGACCCCATCGAGTAATTCAATCTCATATGTGTTTTCCCCAAATTTCTTCATGACTCTGCATGGTCCAATCTTCTTCATTTTCAGTTTGCTATATGTTCCCCTTGGGAACCTTTCCTTCCTCAGATGTGCAAGAACCATATCACCAACTTCAAATTGAAGTTCTCGCCTGTGTTGATCTTCTCTGCATTTATACTCGCTTGAACTCTGCAATCGCTCCTTGACTTGGTTGCGAAGCTCCTTTATTGATTCTGCAGAGTCCTCTACACTAACACTCTTGAATTTAGCTTTCTCTAGATCTTTCAATTCAGAAACTCCCCTTGCCTGCATTCCATATGCAATCTAGAATGGAATCTACCTTGTGCTTCTATTGATCGAATCATTGGAGATGCATGCATTATGTTTATGTACATTTAAATTAGGAAATTTAAATTGATAGTGTAAAATTGATAGTTAAAAATTAGAATTAGAATTTATGTTTAGATTGTTGATAGGGCCTTATTCAACCATGTCCATCTACAGGGACATGCCTGAATTTGGGCCTGTCCTTGTACATGACATCGCCATATTAGACCATGTCCATGTATAGGGACAAGCCTCAATCTGGGCCTATCCATGTACATGGACATGGCTGAATATGGCCATGTCCCTTAGCTTAGTAAAGGCCATGTAAAAGGAATACCACAACACGATTAGGTTACATTATGTGAGATAATTATTTCTTTCAATAGAAGTGAAATCGAGCTATGTTATCCATATTTGTTCTATGTAACTGGTAAAGATAGAGTAATTGTATATATCAAGTTTGTGTTACATTTAGATTAGGAAATTTAAATTGATAGTGTAAAATTGTTAGTTAAAAATTAGAATTTAAATTTATGTTTAGATTGTTGACAGGGCCGAATATGGCCTTGTCCCTTAGCTTAGTAAAGGCTATGTAAAAGAAATACCACAAAATCATTAGGTTACATTATCTGAGATAGTTATATATTTAAATACAAGTGAAATCGAGCTATGTTCTCCATCTTTGTTCTATGTAACTAGTAAATATAGAGTAATTGTATTTACCAATATTGTGTTACACTATGACCATTACAGACTATGGTTACGATAAAGGTATACAGATTAATGCTAATCATTCTAATCACTTGCTTGTTTATTTGATAGTTACAATTATACATGTTATATTAAGATCATGTTATTAAGGGCTATGTTATCGTACTCAACTTAACAAATCTCTTACGCTTGTTATGTCCTTATTGAAACCCATAGATATATGTGCTTTATCTGAATAATTTGTACACACCATGTACGTAGTTTCCGTAGTAAAGGTAATATAACTAAAATCAATACTAATACTGATAATAATCAAAGCATGTAGGCTATCGTAATAACAACTTGATCTTAACTAATATGGAAACACACCATGTATATCTCTATGTTCTCTTGTTGTAATTCATAGTACGAGTTGTAGTGTGATTTATAATTCTATGTTAGTATTACTGCCATTGATCTTTATTCTAGTGAACACAATAACACCTAGCATAGACTAAGAGTCAATTTGGAAGGTATAGGTGATATACATGAACTAATCCCATTACAACTAACATGAACATATTTCTTATATGGTATAGATACTAGTAATATGAGACCTGAGGAGTTGTCTGAGATTTACCGGTGAATATGGTAACATATGAACAAGGGGAATCAATATGCATACTCTGATAGATGGTGGTATAGATAATAGCCATAGCATTCCATGGAGATCATACAGATATTAGTGGCCTATACCTTAGAATCTGACTCTACACTCTTACCTATATCGTAATATTCACATAGCTCATACGGGTAAGATATGAAGATGATTCCATTTCTTTAGCTCTCACTTAATTAGAGTAAGTAAAACCAATATGTATTAGATAAGAGTATACCCTTTGTAAGACCCTTGTTAATGATGCTACTAGTATAGTTATAGTGTTTCTTATAGTAATAGCTCTATTTACACTATTCAGTATGAGTAATAAGGATAAGGAATCCCATAATATATGATAGTTATAACATGTGGAATTGATATAGATGAGTACTGGTCACTATGCTCATATAACTAGGATCGATAGTAACACAGTGTGATCATGACTATGCTTATATTACGTAAAGATGATAGGTATTTTCTTTTTTTATCTTATGAGCTTTAACTATCCTATGCCTAATCTGATTCCATTGTAATTCCATGAATCATTCATATTACTTGGAGCTAAGCTGGGAATCACTCCTAGTTATAGTGTACATACTAGTCTATCAATACAGTTAGTTTACATCATAGAGAGAGAGAGAGAGTGAACAATGAATTTACTTGGATATGTATAGTATTCAAGCTTAGCCTTATGCTAATCTATAATGTATTCTGTAATTAGTAAGGATCAAGCATACTGTGTACAACTTATTGAGGTTACTTATTTGTTACTCTTCCATACTTAGATAGTATGGAGCTTCATGTATAATCACAATATCAAGGGTAGTCATTCTATTCATAACAATGAGCTATAATTCAATGAACATACAATAATCATAAACTATCTGAATCATAGAAGCATTACCATTAATTAATACATATCCATATTACTTATATAGGTAATGGTATACAACTTATCTTACATGTTAGTACTAATATATCATTACATATAACGTATCTAAGCTTTTAGTAATAGATGCGATTACAATATCTTCTTTAAGTCGAGTTACAATATTATGTATTCTCCCTATAAGTGTATGTTTCCCATTAATTACAACATACTAATTAGTGTATTAGCTAGTATAACAAGATTAATATCATGGAAACACTAGGGATAAAGTAAGTGTACAAAAACATGAATCAAACCCATTGTAATCATACCAGCTAACTGTATAGGGTTGAACATGATGAACTTATGATTTAATATGATATGAGACCACAACAAGCCCTGTGAAAAAACATAATTAAACTACATTAAGAAGTAATTCCATCATATTCGATACATAATGACACTGATGTTTCACTCTTATTGATTAGGGTTCTACTCCTAGCATAGGATATGAATAAGGCCTATACTGGTTGTGCTCATATGTTACAGGTATACACTTCTTATACCTTTTCATATTCATGGGATTCATTCTAACTCGGTACTAATACAAATATAAGAACATCCTTTACATTCAGATTATGATACTCTACTCTATTCTTCTATGATCTCAACATAATACAGGGTTATGACTCATACAAGAAGCTTTGCTCATGTTCTATGATGTGTAAAAAGGATAAGTATAAGCATAATATACATTGTATTGAATCCATAGTAATAACTAAGAGAAATACATAGATAAACTAATGTATGTTTGATATGTTGTTATCCTTATTTGAGCTTACTGTATCTCCATATTAAGCTTACATGACTAACACGATCTATGAACATACTTGT
>SNQJ01S0000556.1:122811-132935 GCA_010110895.2 Picea sitchensis
CCTCGAAGTAAATATTACCTTGTAAATGTATATTGTAATCTCATTGTAAATATGGACCATTCATTATAAGGTCGCAGATCTAATGATAGAGATTATGTTAGGGATTTTTTCCCTAGAAGGAAACCCTCTTTTATGAGGGAAATGTATTGCGGCTATGGTTGATGGCGAGTATTGTATTCTGAGAGAGGAGACTGTGAGAGAAAGAAGAGGAAGTTATAGCGAGTTTTGTTGTAGGTTGTATGCCTTCATTTGTTGGATAATAATAAAGGAAGGACCTGACATTTTCTTTGGTGGACGTAGCCCACACTGGGTGAACCACGTAAATCTATTTCTCCATTGTATTATGTATCTTTTGTGTTTTGTTTCTTCATTTGTTTTATTTTATTGCTCCGCAGTCCTGTTTTTCTAACACTTTTATCTTTATCTATGTGTTTTCCTTTTGAGAAACCTTCATAATTTCTCTTTTTATTATGAGGACATTTGTTAGAAAAATGACCAATACCATCACAATTAAAACAAATTAAAGGAATCTTACCTCTATACCTATCGTCGGTTCCCTTGTTCAGTCTTTTGATGAAGTTGGCCACTTCTTCATCATCTTATGAGATGTCACTGCTACTTCTATATTCTTCTTGTTCCTTTTTCTTTTTCTTTGATCTTTTGGATGCTTTGAAGGCTGCTTCTTTTACATTTGGATTTTCCTGTTCAGTTCTCATTTCATATGCTGTGAATACTCCATGCGGTTCATCCATGCTTATTGAGTTTAGATCCAATCTTTCTTCTAGTGTTGATATCTTAGGGTCAAATATCATAGGAAGAGATCTTAGTACCTCTTGAACAATTACAGATTCTTTGATTTCTTCTCCAAATCCTATGATTGCATTCATTGTTTTATCGACTCGTAAGAAGTAGGGTGCAATATTTTCATCTTCCTTCATTTTTAGTTGTTTGAACTCACCTTTATAAGTTTGAAGATCTGTTGCTTTGACTTTTGTATCTCCTTCATAAATATTTTGAAGCTTGTCCCAAATCTCTTTAGCAAATTTACAATGTGCAACTTTGGTGGATTTTGTATCACTAAGACCATTCAAAAGTGTATTTTTGGCTTTGTAATTATTCTCACAGAGTTTCACTGCTTTGTCATTTGTTAGTGGAGTTGTTGGTGTTGTGTATCCATCTACAATTGATTTCCAAACTTGAAATCCTTGTGCCTATATATATGTCTTCATCCTTATGCTCCAAAAAGAATACTTTTATCCATCAAAATATGGTATTCCATTGTTATACAAATTGGTACTCTCCATGATCTACCTTTCAGTGGTTAAACTGATTTCTGAAGGAAACAGCTCTGAAACCAATTGTTGGATTACTCAGAGGGGGGGTGAATCAGTAATAGCGAAATTATAATCATTTTTCTTCAAATAATCCAAGTGTTATATCAATGTCGAATTATTATCCAATAATGAGCAATAAGAAATGAATAATCATACACATAAACAGTGCACCAATGTTTTACGTGGAAACCCAAATCAGGAGAAATCCACATAATGTTCTTTCTTATATGTCTTGAAGAATCACATTCATTGGAATCACCAAATTCCTTTGTTTTCTAGCTGTAAGTGGAAGGAGTCTCAAACGACCTATTTTCTTAGTCTACAACCTAAGTGAAGCTCTAACTCCCCAATTCTTTGGCTACAACTAGAAGGAGGCTACAACCCCCTATGTTCTCCGGATACAACCAGAAGGTGGCTACAACCACCTATTCTTGCCCCATGCAAATGCCCCGAAGTAGAAGTAGAATGATGGAACCACTGTCACACTATCACTATGAGATATACCGATGTAAACCCATGCCAATAAACCTGAACCATGCATGAACCATGCATCAACCTGTAATCAACATGTACCATAAACAAGTGCATCAACCATGCACCAACCTGTACAATAAACAAGTGCAACCAACCATGTACCAAGTATGTACCTATCATGTGTCAACTAATCATCAACTATGACTCATCAATATGTACCAACATCATCAACTATATACCTCATGTATGTGCCAACTCATCAACTACTTGTCTCGACCATGTACCCAACTTGTACCTCAACCAAAATACCTCATCAATTTCATCATCCAAATATGATTTATAACTCTGTAATAGACCTAGTTTATATGATCACATACCCTCAAACCTTCCTTAACTTTAAACAACAAGAGACTACCATTTACATCAAACTTTTCTTTAGTCTCACATGACTAGTTTTGGATTAGTCAACAACCCTAACTTGAAATAATCATAACTTTGTACCTATAATGAATAAAGATATGAAACTGATATACAATTTTCTTCATTGTTTTTTATGCAATTCCTCCAGGTGTCACTACTTGGAACCTCTCATAAACGTATTTATAAAAGAAAATGGCATACCTTGCTGAATTCTGTCTTATTCTAGAGAGCGACCTTGTAGAGAGTGCCCCGCACAAAATATTTGTTGAATCGATCTGAAAATGTTACACAACATACTAAATACTGTATTCTAACCCACACATTTGGTATTACTAAATTTGGATCTATTATGAATCATTTATGACGTTTTTACCGAAAACACCTTAGAAAGCATCATCAAAATAATTTATTCTTCCTTGAATTCTGGCCTTCTTTTATTCACCTTCCCTTAGAAATTTGGCTTATATATCCTTTGGTTACCTCAGACACCTATAGTTATTCAATATGCTCAAGTGTATCTAAAATGAGAGAGCCTTGCCTCTTATTTATAATCTCCAAGTAGCTTCCTTAAAAACATCTTATAGGTCACTTTGCCCTCTTTCTTTATTTTAGGGTTAACCCACTTCTAATTTATCCATTAAATTTATTATTTAAATAATTTATTTTGTATTCACTTTGAATTATAGTAGACTCATCAATTCACTTTATTATTTACCTTCTAAAATATCTTAAACCACTTTGACTACTTTGACCTTTTGGGGATTCTAGATGACATAAGAGGGTCCTCCAACTTCGTAAGGCCATAACTCTCTAACCATCTGGAGTTATGTGACGTTCCACGTACCACTAGAAATATAATGACATGTACCATCCATATAGAAAAGTATTACCTACAAATATATCAAAACTCATACCATTAAACATCAAACAAACTTGGGTCCATTACCCAAACTTGGGTTCTCCAACTTCTCATGGCCATAAATCTCTAACCGTGAGGAGTTGTGTCACGTTCCACATACCACCAGAAATGGCATGACAAGAAATATCCATACAGGATAGGTTCAATGAAAAATTCACTTACCTTCATCTCATTATTCCACAAATAATCATGGGTTCTCTAACCATACTTCTAGGATAACTCAATCCACAAAGCGTCTTCCCGTGAGGGCTTTCACCATAAAGGGACCACTTTCGAGTTCATCCATTTCTACTTATTATCAACCATGACAAGACAATAACTAGTCATATTTACATCAAACAATATTGGGTCCATTACCCAACCGTTTTGCTACGGCGATTTCTTCAAGGGTTGACATCAATGACAACCAACCTTAACCAACACATAACATAGCTTAGTTTGATCTGTAATCAAGCGTTGTAACCTATATAAGAAAAACATAATCACAAGCTATGGAATATTCCAACCATTCATGTTATCTTATCATAACATATTCAATATTTGTTAAGTCTATACCAGTGTAATACCAGTGTAATCTTTATGTACTATTTATTAGGATGAATTTTGGATTGTCCTTGTACATGGAGAGGACCATATTCATCCCTGTCCATGTACATGGACATACATGAATTTGGACATGTCACTCTACATGGACATGGCCTGAAACTAGAAACTCTTGAATGATCTTGTGCTTATATGTACCATATAGTATTATTATTCTTCCGCATATTGGAAAAATTATATAAATTTAGATTCCCATCTCCTTGACCCAACAAAGTAGATCAACTATTTTTCCTCCACTTTTTCTTCCCTTGCCAACAATTCTTTTTCACATTTTCTAACCTTTTTAATGTCAATAAGTCATGTTCAAAGAAGATCTGATTGGAGTTGGCCTCTTAAATGTGGCTTATCTATTTTTCTACTACTATGAGAACATCTCGTTTTGAGTTGTTAAAATTTTAAGTTTGATCATTCCATAGTCACCCTTTGGTACAAAAGATTATTGATGTTATAATATAAGTAATTATTTAACTTATTCATTTGTTTATGTTGCAACGTGAGTAATTGTTTGATGTAACAATTTATTGCAAATATAAATTTGAAATATTTGTTACCTAAACATTCATAACTCTGGAGGGAGCTAGTGTAAACAAAATAGTAATAAATTTTCCACTATTAATGAGGTCTTTATATTTCCCCATTAGAATTTTTTTGTGAATCTTGGAAGGAATCACATATTTTGAAATTGTTGGAAAAAGAATAAGGTGAGCGTTAATATGGCCATATCCATGTACATGGACAAGCCCAAATTCAGGCATGTCCATGTACAAGGAGTCTATTGCTTGTACTATAATTACCTTAGATTACATTGAGCTTATGAAAAAATGGTTTACATATTAGGTAAAGAGCTATGTGATATAAACATGTCCATAGGGTTACAATTAACCTTTTTTATATAGAGTTAATGTATGTTTTCTAGCTTATTATGAAAACACTTATTTGATATTTATCTTCATAATGATTACAGGGCCATATTCATCCTTGTACATGTAAAGGGACATGCCCAAATAAGGGCATGTCCCTGTACATGGACATGGACAAATATGGCCTTGTCCATGTACAGGTTCATGCCTGAATTTCGGCCTGTCCCGGTACATGGATAGAGCAATTCCTACCTTTCCCTGTACATGGACAAGGCCGAATATAATCATGTCCATGTACAGGGACATGCTCAAATTCAGGCCTTTCCATGTACATGGACATGCCCAAATTCGGGCCTCTCCATTTACATGGACATGGCATAATATGTTAAGAATTGCATGATTCATGTATCTTATGCTCATTTCTTAGATAATAAATTTAAATTTTATGATTTAAATGTGTTATGGATATAGAGTATATTACAAGGAGTGTATTGCTTGTACTATAATTACCTTTGATTACATTGAGATTATGTAAAAATGGTGTACATATTAGGTAAACAGTTGTCTGTTATAAACACTTCCATAGGGTTACATTTAACCTTTTATATAGAGTTAATGTATGTGTTCTAGCTTATTATGACAACACTTTTTTGATAATCAACTTCATAGTGATTACATCTTACATATCACAGATTTTAGATTTTAGATTTTATAGCCTTAGAGTGTTGACAAGTCCGTATTCAACCCTGTCCATGTACAGGGTCATGCTCGAATAAGGGCCTGTCCCTATACATGTAAATGTCTGAATATGATCTTGTACATGTATAGAGACATGATTGAATTATTACCTTTCCCTGTACATATACATGGCCTTATTCGACCCTGTACATGTACATGGACAAGACTGAATAAGGGCCTTTCCCTGTACATGGACAAGTTTGAATATGTCCATGTCCATGTACAGGGAAAGTCCTGAATTCAGGCCTATCTCTATACATGGACAAGGCCATATTCATCCCTTTCTATGTATACAGACAACATAAAATATAGCCACGACCATGTACAGGGACAAGCTTGATTTTGGGCCTGTCCCTATACATGAACATGGCTGAATATGTTAATAATTGCATGATTCATGTACCTTATGCTCATTTATTAGATAATAAATTTAAATTTTATGATTTAAATGTGTTATGGATATAGAGTATATTACATGGAGTGTATTGTTTGTACTATAATTACCTTGGATTACACTAAGTTGATGTAAAAGTGATGTACATATTAGGTAAAGAGCTATGTGTTATAAAAAGGTCCATAGGTTTACAATCAACCTTTTTTTATAGAGAGTTAATGTATGTGTTCTAGCTTATTATGATAACATTTATCTGATGATCACCTTCATAGTGATTATAGATTACATATCACAGATTTTAGATTAAATATTTTATATTTTAGTATTAAATTGTTAGTTAGATTTTAGATTTTAGATTTTATTGTCTTACAATATTGACACGACAATATTTTATATTTTATATTTTCTAACTTTTTTTTTCCTTGATTGAACTTCTATTAATTTAATGCGCGCTGCACATACCAAATGAATATATTGAAAACTTATGACATATGACTGGTAGTCTTGATTGAAAGTGAACATGAGTATCAGTTTGATGGGTTTCTTGAAAAAAGTATCCTTTCAATACGATGGATCCCCTTTCATATATAAAACCATAATCATCAAAATCTTCTAATAACCTCATCATTTGTTTTGTGCATCACATCGAATAATATTTCATGTTTTCATTGTTTTCTACAGGTGAAACCACAAAAAAGACATCGCCTACAAATAATTTGACATATTGGAAAACAAATAGTTCATGTTAGATTATCACACAAGTACATCTACAAGTTATTTGAAAAAATTTAAACATAGAAATTACATTCTCTAACATGATCAAAATCTCTATCTCCATCAACTGACACTATAGTTTCATTTGATTACATCTCCTCTGATCTTGCAAGTTTCCCTTTTATATTAAGTTTGGTATGTCTCCAATCTTTAAAAAATTATGTATTTTCGTTTTCGCAAATCTCTATGGATTCTGTGTCCTCTATGCAAACTGAACAAAAACAAGAATCTTTTCTTCTATAAAATGAAAAAAAAAATTGATAGCCTTTTGTTTTAACTGAATTCATTTTTAGTGTCCCATGTATTGTACCAACTTCATATGGGATTGATCTATTTACATCTTGGATTCCAACATACCAAAAAAAAAAATGCACAAGACAAGAACTTGTTAACTTGAAATCTCTCAAGAAAATGATTGAAGATTGAATATAAATTTGAACTCGTAAATACAAATATCCCATGTACATGTGTAACATGTATATATAGACACACCTGTGCACATCCCTTGAAGTATTATTTTTATGGATTAACGTCAGTTTGCACCATTCAACAACTTGATCAGTAGATTCAAATCAATCGAAATGAGGGTTCATCTGATACCTTCTAAGTGCTCATTTTACACATGCCCATGCATTGTCATGCTCTCTGTTTCCATGACCGGTCTAAAAAAAAATTCCAACAATGGGTAATTTTTTATTTTTTATGAAGATGACAAAACCAATATAATGATCGTGAAGATTTGAACTGACCTGCACACCCATTTGACCATATCCAACGTCGATTGAATCCAATCCTATTTTCTTTCAATGAATCATAAAATTTATCAAAATAATGTTGTACATAATGTGTGTCATGTGCTCAATCATCACTTATATAAAAGTGATATTCTTTAATCACATGATGATTTTCGTTGGTTCTTTCTATGTGATCAAGACTCCGTTGAGAATGCCTATATAGAATGTGGAAAAATATAGTGACTTGATCAGAATGATAATATTCACTCTATATTTCTTTTTGTGCAGCGCATGTGTAATTATGTGAAAAATCAACTACAGACAAAATTGTCCCTGGTGGAAACAATTCACGTGATTGTTTGAATTGTAGGTCTTTCCATTGAGTTCTATGTGAATGCTTCGTGTATTTATAAATTTATTCCTAAAACTTCTTTAAAAAATATATGACATGGATTTTATCTACTTTCAAATAAATCCTTTGTTGGCATGTTTTACAGGCAGCGTATGCTTGTCATTGATGGAAAGTACAACAACTATGATGGCTTGAGTACAGGAAGAATGTAACAGACTGGCACCAGAAGTATTTTGGGAAGACGTTGCAGAGAAAGCTCGATAATATCAGAAGAGATAGTGCAGAGGATGGTTGGCATGCTTTACAGGTAGTATGTGCTTGTCACTGATGCCAAGATCAGAGTATGAAGCGAAGGCAAAACAAGGACAAAGTAAGCTCAGGAGGAATTAGCGCAGAGTCAAACGTAGTGCCTAAGCTCAGGAGGAGAAGCGTCAGTGATCATTGGATCCTATTTAAATTCCCGAAAGAAGGAGGACCATTAGATCAAATTGTAGACAAGAAGAACGTACAAAAGAGGAGGAAAGATCTCAGGTGTCAGATCTGAGCATAAGTTTCGACCATCATTGGATCAGGATGAACCTGCACGTTATTTAAAGTGCAAGATCGAAGCGATGGTCCAAATCCATTTCGGAGTTTTGGCTATCGGGAGATGGAAATGTCAAGGTTCTTTACTACATGAGTCGCGAAATCGCGAAATGCGAAATCACGAAACAAACAAGTCAGCGAACCACGTCGACTAAGAACACGTGGCACAACCAGGAAATGACAAGTGTCAAGTTGATTCGACATTTTAGGCACATGTAAGTCACGAATCAGAGTGACACATGGCAGTTATTCGACACATGTTAATCCATGTGTGACGTCAGCAGGTTTACATAACTTTGGGGTTCCACGAATCACAACTTGGAGAGTCAAGAAACAATACCACAGGAATGCCAAAATTGAGAAATGATCTGAGCTGTCAGATCAAGGTTTGATGTGGACCGTTGATCCAACCCCATTTTGGGGTTTTAGATACCGAAAGTTGGAGTGTCGAAACACTTTGCAACAAGAATGCCGAAATCGTGATATGATCAAAGCCGTTGATTCAAGATCTGACCTGGATCGTCGAATCATAGGACAAGTGGCAAGTGATTGGAATTTCGCTGACTTGGAGTCAATAGAGCATGGTGTGGAAACTCACGAGATGCGAGATCCAATAAGACCTGGACCGTCGGATCTATGGAGATTTCAACCATCGATCAGACTTGATGAAGTTTATAAACTCGCGAAATATGAAGCGCATTTTGGCACAGCCTGTGGTCACCACCGGTGGTCATGAGAAAGGAAGGAGCTAGTTCATACAAGCTCCATTTCTGAGTTTCAGGGATTGAGACATGGAGAGTAATGAAATATTTACCACGGGGATCCCAAAATACCGAAATGCGAATTGGCGAAATAAACGCAAGATCACATGAAGTCAATCCAACGGTGCAGGGGATTTTGGGCACGATCGGAGGGCTAATGTTTCTCCTCGCAGTCTAACTGCTGGAAACCATTGATGGTCTCTGCCAAAGGATTCAAAGAGACCTCTGTGTGATCGCCAGAGGAGATGAAGGGTCTCCAAGCTTCTTCCAATGAATGAAGATGATTCTTAGAGGGACTGACAAGTGGATGAGAATTGAAGTTTGTAACTAAAGAAGAAAGTATAAGCTCGATTATGCCAGAGAAGACAAAGAGTCTCGACTGCTAGAGCGGTTGAGGAATCTCAACATGACATCTAGTGATGCTGAACACGTGGGAAAACTGCCAGAGAAGTTGAGAAGTCATAATGATGATCAAACAGAGCACTCACTGTAAAGATATGCGGAAGCATTGTGCATATTGCATGAACAAGGAGAACAAAAGCTATAAGAACATGGCACATAGAAGTGATGAGGGTGTTGTTGTTGAGGTGAAGTAATGCATGTGTGAGGAAGTAAAGAGGTGGTGCAACAACTAAAATGGATAGGAAACAAAAGGTGCATTGAATGGGAATGACACACATAGCACAAAAGGAGAAGAATAGAATGGGTAGCGGATGCATGCTGGAAGACAGTGAGGAAGACTGAGTAGAAAAATCTTCCGGAACAGTGATGAGACTGGTAAGCTGTTATTGGACACTATATCACTGTAATTGGTTTTAGTATTTGATATTCATATTTCAGGGTGGTTGGGAGGTGCTAGGGAGGGCTGGTGTCCTCAGAGGTTCAATTGTGTGCTTGAACACAGGGAGTTGTAGCTTCCTTCTAGTTGGTGCTAGAGAAACCAGGGAGTTGAATCTTCCTTCTAGTTGGTGCTAGAGAAACTGGGGAGTTGGTGCTTCCTTCTAGTGGGTGCTAGAGAAAATAGAGAGTTGGTGCTCCTAGCAAATTGTGGCTTGCAAAACAGAGGTTGTAGCCTCACATTGATTTGGTGCTCATTTATAGATGATGTACAAAACTTAAAATACTGCCTATCATTTCGAAGAAGAAGAGGTTTTCTCCTTTTATGGGTTTCCTCGT
>SNQJ01S0000556.1:132985-183108 GCA_010110895.2 Picea sitchensis
GTATATCTTATGTGTGACTGATGCTCATTATTTTATTGTCCATATGTTGTATAATGTTGATGATCACTTGAAGAAAGATTAATAATGTATTAATAGACTTAATATTGTTTAATCACAATAACAACTGATTCACCCCCCTCTTAGTTGTCTTAGTAATTTCAACATCCTTTTGGAAATAACATTTGAAGAATGTGGAGTCATGTTGTTGATATATTCATATCTCTTCCAATTGATGGTTATATTAGAAAATTATTGATCATTCATATCAATAGGATACTTTGAGTGAAACAAGCTTAGATTTCCACAACGATCACATTTCTTTCCACCAACACATTGTTTTTGGTAAAATAATTCATCACCTTCTCTTTCACATAGAATTTCATATATAAAAGCACGAAATGTGGAAGGATTAGGTGAAATTGGCCATAAATTTTTACTAAAATCAAGAAAAGTGTCGTAATATAACTCAAATTCCACATGATAATGACAACAACAAGTGTCACGAACAAAGATGGGTCTAAAAAACCATGGTTTTTGTTACACAAATGTATTGATGAAAATTTTAGCTTCTTTGTGCTCTTCTTTGAACTTATTGAACAATTATATTTGTGTCATTGGAAATATATGTTTTGGATGTTATTCATATTGTTTTCATGCTATTATTCGTCGCAACACATCCCTTGTATGTGGTGAAACACGAGATTCTGTCAACCAACAATTACAAGACAATTCTTTAACATTTTCTGCAAGTCTATCTTTGTAAGGTTGTCTAGAAATCACTTTCCAACAAGCAAGTTCATCATTTACATCTATTTGCAATCAAACTTTTCTATGTTTGTACAATGTTTTTCTTGACGTTCCCATCATTTTTTCCATGTCTCATGTCAAATGATCTTTTATATTTCTAGATGAAACACATGTTGTTTGTATCACTTTACGTGCAACACTGGCATCTTTTTTTCGAGATTTTCCAAAAGCTTTTAATACACGGCTATATTGTCAAAGACATTTTGTTTCACCTTTGTATCTTTTGTCGACTTTTGAATACCCAATAACGATGTAGCTTATTTTAACTTTCTTGACTTTATTAGAGAGAGTAAAAAATGATCTTGTACTGTTACTGATTCATGTTTGAAAAAAGTATTATACATATTCTTAGTTCGATATCTTATATAATTCTTATCTTCTTTCTTCCCAAATTTTTCAGTATCAATATTTTCTAATATTTCATCATCAATGTCGATATATTATCCTGCATATTTCAATTTAAAGTTTAGATTAAAAAAAAACCCAAACATATATTCACTAAACTATATACAAGTGTTCATCTTGTATTATCTAAACTTATGTACATACCTATATCAGACAAATCTATTTATGTTTTTTGAAAAACATCAAATCATAATTACAATCAATTATATTAAACAAAATTTTAAATTTGAATTATATACTTTTAATATAGACAATATGTGCATGCATACCTGGTTGGACTTCTTCTTGTTGAAAATCTCTATTTACATCATCATCGTTTCTTTTTCAATATTTGCACGTTCTCGTTTATTTCTCCAATAATGCTCTTTCCGTTGATCCTTATGGTGAGTTTCATAGCGAGTGCTATCAAATTTGTTTCCCATGAGTATAGTTATATCTAATTTTTTTTAACAAAATCAACATTTCAAAATAGTCTAAAAAAAACTTCATTGTCACAAAACTTATTAAAAAATAATATCAATAATTTTATGTTCAACAAAGTCTTCACCTTGAAAAAATGCTCAACATTTATCTTTCAATATATAAATTGTTGTTCCAATAAAAACTTGAACAAACATCAATTACCTTGTTCAACAAAAATGAAAAAGATGATTCAAAACTTTGTTTAGGTGCTCTAGAAAACCATGAAACATGCGATGAATTGTGTTAAATGTGTTCGATCGAAAGCGTATTTATACAATTTGGCTTGAGATGAAATGATACGATGTGTCTTTTCATTGTTTTCGGCCAACGAGATTCTCTCACCCATCTTTCAGCCAAAAAAAAGGTTTTTCGGCCGAAAATCTAGGAAACCGTTTAATTTTAATAGATTCCGTTAGAATTACGTTTTTCAGCCAAAAGAAATGTTTTTCGGTCGAAATATTCTTTCAACCGAAAACTAGCGAGTGGGTTTGTTTGCAGGAACCAGAGAATTCCCTCTAGATTACCTGAATTTTGGAGGTTACAGACTCCTGCAAATACTCAAAATTTGGTTTCAAAAATGACACCAACATTTGTAAAATTGAATCTACTTTCAATTCCTATAATTTGTTTTCATTTTCATTATTTTTATCTAATTTTATTTAATTTAAAAAAAAATCACTGCATAATATTTTCAGCTGACATTATGATTTAGTGAAATGAAATATTCATATCTCTAAAAATTCACAGTGAAAAATTTATAAACATTTATATTCATAATCCTTAAATTGTTCTTTTCAAAAGGGTATTTTTAGATTTTACTATTAAGTAAAAATTAAGATAGATACAAGGTGAAGGAAAACATGTGTTTAAAATATACAACGTTTTCAACTTGGTCAACTTCAAAAAAATCTAGAAATTATAATATTCATCCGTTAGATTAAAAATTATAGTCATAATAAAATAGAGTCTCTATAGATTGTTGCAGTACATTTTTTTTATAAAAACGAAAGTTTGATAATAAATACATTGTTGGGGGGAAATAACTCATTATCGTTCCTTTCATGTTTAAGGAACATACTATTAAACAATTGTCAATTTGACATATCAAATCTCAATAAAAAAAAATTGAAAAATAGTCATTGGAAAGCTATCAGAATTGTTCACAAATTTTGTTTTTATTGTAAAGTGCAATTTTAAATAAAAAAAATACTTTTGTATGCTAGAAGTTGAATAATTTGTGATACCCATCTTCATGATTTCACTCGTCATGTGATGTTTATGAAAGTTTATGTTGGATCGTGATGTTCCCCAATGATTGTGTCACATAGTGACATTCATCTTCATTATTTTATGATGAATTTCCACATTCCTATATGGTTACATCACATTGCGACATTCATTAAAATTTATGTCACCTTGTGACATTCCTTAAGGGTTATGTTTTAGTGAGATGTCACTGAATGATCATGATGCATTGTGATATTCATTAGAATGATTTTCATTGGCTATGATGGACTATGATGTTCCCTAATGATTATGTCACATTGTGACATTCATCATTGTTTTGTTACTTTGAATTGGTACATTTGTATATGTTATGTCACATTGGTACATTTGTATATGGTTATGTCACATTGAAATATTTAGTAAGGGTTATGGAACCTTACAACATTATTTATAGGTTATGTTTCAATGAGTTGTTCCTTAATGGTTATGATTCATTGTGATATTCATGTTGATCATCTTATAAGGAAATTTTACATCTTCCTTATTGGTTACGCCATATTGTGCCATTCATGAAGGGATAGGTTATGTTGAAAGGTGTATATCAACATTTAACCATGAGTCCTTTGGTTGACCATGGCTGGACATGATTGAATATGGTTGACCATTGGTGCCCATATTACTATGGTTGAACAAGGTTGAATGTGGTTGACTATGGTAAGGTTACACTATGATTTTAATGTTTGTTGACTTATGTTGAATTTATATGTTCCTAAATGGTTGAATCACATAGTAATTTCCATCATGGGGTTTGTCGCATTAAGACATTCAAGAAGGGTTATGTTTGATTGTAACATTCCCAAACATTATGCTAAATTGCGATATTCATCAATGGATTATGGTTGACTTTATTCACATTATGATGTCAAGGGTTATGTTATATTTTGATGTTCATTAACGATTATGTTGGATCATGACACTTTTCAAGGGGTTATGGTTTTCTTTTATCACAATGAAACATTTTTCAAGGGTTATGTCATAATGCGATATTTGTGAAGGGTTATGTTGGACTTCAATGTTCTCAAATGAATATGTCGCATTATCATGTTGATGTTTATTGTGTTATATTTAATTTATACTTTCTTCTATGGTTACATCACATTATAACATTAATTAAGGGTTATGTCACCTTGCGACATTCCTTAAGGGTTATGTTTCATTGAGATGTTCCTAAATGATAATGATGCATTGTAATGTTCACTAATGGTTATGTTTCATTGTGATGTTACCTAATGATTGTGTCACATTACAAAATTCATATTTATTGTCTTATTCCAAATTGCTACATTTATATATGGGTATGTCACATTGTGACGTTTGAGAAGGGTTATGGCACATCATAATTATTTAAGGCTTATGATTCAATGCGATGTTCCTTAATGGTAATTATTCATTGTGATATTCATATTAGTCAGTTTACAAGGAAAGGTTATGTTCCCAATTGATTATGTCACATTATGATATTCAGAAAGGGTTCGATTATGTTGGGAAGTGTATATCAACATAAACATGGTTGACCTCGGTTGACTATGGCTAGAAATGATTGATTATGGTTGACCATGGGTTCCCATATCACTATGGTCAAATAAGGTTGACTATGGTTGACTATGGTTATGTCACATTTCATTATTCATGTTAGTTGACTTATGTGAAATTGTTATGTTCCTAAATGGTTGCATCACATTACAATGTCCATCAAGGGTTTTTTCACATTGAGATGTTCGAGAAGATTTATGTTCAATTGTGAAATTCGTGATGGTTATGTTGCATTGTGATTATATATTTTCACTAATACCAAATTGCACATTCCTCAATGGTTATGTTGGATTGCAATGTTCATCAAGGGTTATATTTCTTTCCGATATTCCTCAATGGTCATGTTTCATTGTGATGTTCCTAATGAGTGTGATGCACTGTGCTATTCATCTTAGTTGGCTTATATGGAATTGTGATGATTCTTAATTGATTTGTTACGTTGTAATGTTCGTGATTGGTTATGTCAAATTTATGATGTTGCTAAATTATTATAAAATATTTTATTTCAAAAAATAAAGCTAATGTATTTACATGGTTTTGACAAAAGTTATGTTTGAGTGTAATTTGTAATTTATAATCAACATTGTAAAGTTGTCTAATTATGTGAAGAAACATGTGTTCATTAACTAATTTTTTTTTTACATGAATGAAAAAAATCACATGCTTTGACAAAGAAAACATTCAAGTCTAATACTTGAACATGGTTTTAAAAAGATATCCAATGCAACCCAACATCCAAAACAATACTCCATTTCCTTACTATATCAACCTTCGATTATCTTCAACATTTCATTTTGAAACATACAATGTTTCGAGTGGACACTCCACCCATCATTAAGGACACAAAATCGCATATTATTGGTGGATTTTCCACTCGAAACATTGGACGTTTCAAAACCATGTACACAGCTTTTATCCACAATATTTTATAACATTATGACTAACTATGGAAACTTACACTCTTAGATATAAATAAACATTTTAAAAATTTACATAATGTAAATCATCAAAATCACCAACACGAACTATTTCATCAAAGTTCACTATACTCAAACATAACATAAATCCCCCTCCCTATTATGTACCCATATTTTCATAGACTCAACCAAAAGGGAATAGGCCTCTTCATAATTCATTTTTATAGATGGTGGAATATATTAAGTTAATTGAATGAAAGGTAGATTAAAACTTTATCACGGTTACTAGGATAAAACATAAATCCCTCTTTATCCAGTATCCATGTTTATATTTGGCTGAGTGATAACTATATATATATCCATATTAAGGAACCATGTTGATTTTGACTCTAGATATTTACATGGAGATTTAGATTTACTATTTTCGGACAATTATATTTATTATATAATCAATGTCAGTTAAAATTATTATTTTGTAAGTTTACTTATTCTTTCATCTAAGGAACATACATTATACTATTTATCTTTAGTGTTTATTAAGTATCTACAGTTTTATAAAAGTCAACAATTTCATGTTTATCGTTAAAAAAAAAAAAAAAACATCTAAATTTTATAAAAATATTTATAATTTATAATTCTAATTATTTTATTTCAACATCAAAACTATTATTCCAAGTTTAATTATTTTATATAGATATATTACAGGTTTATAATTAACATGTTTAAATGATTTTATGAAAGTCAACAATTTCATGTTTATCGTAAAAAATAAAAAAACACTTAAATTTTATAAAGATATTTATAATTTATAATTCTAATTATTTTATTTCAACATCAAAACTATTATTCCAAGTTTAATTATTTTATATAGATATATTACAGGTTTATAATCAACATGTTTAAGTGATTTTAAAAGCTTATCAAAATCATGGCTTTCAATTTATTTTTTTACCAGAACTGAACATATATTTTATATATAATTGGGTTGTCATGAAGCCAATCGACCATCAAAAGTTCTTACAACTTTTTTGGGCTTTAGCAATATAGAGTCCACTGCTTCTATCAAGCTTAAGTACATGTCAAAAAACAAAAAATAAATTCAAGTGCTCTTACTGTTGTATATTCTGACAAACTTCCAAACAAAAAAAAATATTTACAAATTAAATCATTTAACGAGTAGATTCCTGGTTTGGTACTTCCGGCTGAATCTCTTCATGGACTGGTGCATTCCCTTCAATTTCTATTGTTTCTAACATCTCGAAATCCTTGGGAATTTCTCTCCGAATCCTGGTTGATTGAGTCTGATTGAGATTGATTGGGATCCATTAACCACCTCAAATGCTAACATTCTTGTTCCAATGTTCAACTCCCTGGAGGAGACACATTATAACTTGTTCCAAATTGTCAACTTTTCTAGAAACCTATTGGAAATCCATATTGTTACCTGCAATTTGTTGTTCATCTTTGCAAAAAATGTTCCTTATCTCTTTCCAAGATGGGTTCATGTTAAATTTACTATACTTCTTACACAAAGTGACTAGCAGCCCAGAATAATCACTTAAAATGGAAAATATCAGAGCTAACAGAACCATAATTACTGCTATTGCTAATGAGTCTTCCCAATAAACTATGAATATAGATGAAACAAAGAGAGATAGGGGGCGAACCACACTATGAAAAACCATGTTTGTATGTCACAGAACTGACACAACCTTTATGTCAATGACGCTGGCCCTCCCACAAACAACCCCCAAATGACTAAGAACATAGCAGTGAAATCCCTGGCCCCAAATGTAACTAAGCACAAAGGGAAAAATGAAACTTAGAAGATGAAATAATTGGAGAGCGTCAGGAGGGCGAACTACAATATAAACTATCCTGTCTATTTATCAAGAAACTATAACTGTCCTTTCCTTTTGTTATTGATGCTAGCTCTCCCTTAGAAAACACACAAAGAACTAAAAACACAACAGTGAATATCTCCCTGTCCCCAAATATAAGTGAGATTAGAGGATGAAATGAAAAACCGTAACCCATAGGTGAAAGGTTTACCAATCAGCTCAAAAGAAGGAGCAAGGGAAACAATACACGGAGAGACTTCAGGAAATCCCCTTGTCACATTTATCAGTTTATTTGTTCAATTATCGTTTGACATGAAAGAGTGACCATTCTTCAGTGTCTTTGAGAAGGGAAGAGGAACGATGCAGAGTACCATAAAAAGCATTTTCCCAATAGAAGATTTTTTTATCATGGCACTTATGATCAACATGAAATCCCCGAATATCAAAAGCTTGGAGATATGGATAGACCTAGCGAATTTTAACCCAATAAAAATACCATATGTATCAGTCTCATTGTTGGAAATTGATCCAAGACCCCAAGCATAGCTAGTGATGATATTTTCTCTTGAATAAAAAATGATCTACCTCGCTCTTACTACACCTAGCATTGGTTTCAATTTATTTTTTTGTTTGCTAGTGTGTTCGTTACTTATGGGACTAAAAAAACATGACTCCGGAGAATCTAAGCCATCAAAATCACTCAGAGATTGCGCCTATCTTGGCCTGCACCAACCTTTAACATGAATGAAATTTTTTCGATGTCTTCTCCTAACTACCACGAGTTTCGGACCCTTACAAAACAAAACCCTCAAAATCCAATCACACTAGTGAGATTTGACAAAATTGGTTTCAAATTTAAGTATTCCCTCCCAATATATTATTTTAAGTATTTAGATAAATTTATTAAATTTTAAATATTTTATATTTATTTGTAATGTATTTTAAATATTAATTTTTTAAATCATCATTTACTTTGTTTATCTTTTTATTTTTAATAAAAAACATTATTTGTTTAATAAAAAATACATTATAATAACCATAATAATAATAAAATCTCTTTAATGTCAATCTTTTAAAGACACCATTAAAAAATAAAGCTTTATCTTAGTATGCATAGTTCCTTATTTTAATTGCTTTTTACATTAAAATCAATAACAAGTCTTTAAATAAGAAGTTGATATGTTAAACGTATTACGTCATAGTTTTATAAATGCTCAGGAAGACAATACAATACACTACTGTTATTTTAACTAACAGAAGATTAATTTAAGGAATAAAATCGTTGTCGAAGTATTTCTACGGTTCGTTAAATGGTGGGTTTGACATAGAGAGAGCAGGTTGGGTAGTATGTGCGAATGTCGTTCTTGACATTTAAAAAAGATAAGGTCTACCAAATTTCGACACTTATAAAGATACCGATATAACAACCAACTTTCGACACTTGAAAAGATCCATCACTATAACATATCATCGAATAAGTGGATACCTACCTACATAAATATATATTCTTCGCTTTCATTTTATATGAGAAATAAATAATTAGTGGGTGAACACTGCATTTTTTTTTTGTTTGTGAGTTTGTCCGTGACATGTGGGACTAGCTTGTCGCTAAGAAATCATGACTCGGGGGCATTTAAGTCGTCAAAATCACCCGGGGATCGCACTTGGCTTGAGCCACAACAACCCTTAATATGGTTGGAACTTTTGTCCCCGCAGGTTTCGAACCGATGACTTTAACATCACAGAGTGCTTTAACAACACACTCCATCACCGACTGTCCTACACCTTGGGGACATGGGTGAACACTGCATTACTAAGAGAGCGAGGACTCCATTACCAAAGGAGGATGTGACAATTTAATTGATCGGTTAAAAGCAACAATCAACAATAGATTTAAAATAAAATTATATAGCTTTAATGCACAAGTATATAGATATGAAGTATAAGTATATAGATCTTTAACACACATGAAAAAATCTGAAGCTAAAAGATCTAGATCTGAAATACTATCAGACATATTTAAGATAACTAATAAGAAATAATACATATATAGGCTCTCATAGAAGAAGATAGAATAATGTAAAACTCTCTAGAAGAGTACATTCTAGAAGTTTCGAGAATTAGAGAAATACAATTATTTTATTATTTGGTTTCACATACAATAATCTCCCACTTGAGACCAAATTGAAGCTTTGGTGAAAATTGTTTCTATAATTTCTATCTCCTTACTAGAGAAACAATCCCAAAACATCTTCATCATGTTTGCATCAGACTAACGAAGGTTCTACAAAGCTCTTACTTATCCCTTGGAAAAATCTGTGTTAACATATGAACTTGATTATCTTTTGTGTGTATTTTCTTCAACTGTAGTAGCCCATCATCTATCACTTGGCGAATCCAATGATATCTAACATCAATGTGATTTTTCTCAGAATGGAAGGCAATATTTTTGGCAAGATGGATTACACTTTGGTTATCACAACTTAGTACATATTCTTCTTGTTGCACACCTTGTTCCTCTAAGAACATCCTTATCGAAAGTATCTCCTTGCATGCATTAGTTGTTGCAATATTGATGCAGGAGCATCGCTCCAAGCCAGCTACGTGCCAACTAGCCAGCACATCAACTACATATTCAATGGAAGGAGAGAGGCACAACCTTCTCCTTGTTTTTCAAATTTTGAAAAATTGTATTAAATGATTGTAAGGCCGAAGAGTCAAGTCGTGCCTTTGAGCAGGATGTAGTTAGTGTCGGCTTTAATGGTTGACATGTTGATGGGGATCTAGATCCAATTCGGATTAGATGGCCCATTCAATGTAATTGAATGTAAATTAATGAGAGTTGGTGAGGATGGAGGGAAGAGCTCGAGGAACCCTCTTTTGTAAAAAGATCCTTTGTATATGTAGGATGAGTCTGTAGAGAGGTAGAGAAGAATAGAGAGAATAGGGAGAAGAGAAGAAGCCATGACTTTGTTACAGTCCGAGCTCACAATGTAAAGAGGCATTTCATATTAATACAATCAGAGCAATTTTTCCTGCATGTTATTCTGTGTTTCTTGATGAATGTCTTTATGTGTTTATGATATGTTGTAGATATTTGTTAGTTCGCATTTGCAGGTTATAGAAAGAAGTCATTGTCTGTTGGGTTCTTTGATTCCAGGTCTGGTTCATTGTGGCTTCATGCAAGAGGATGTATGACAGAACACAGTGGGTTCTGTAAGCTAGTGCATAGAGTGCGCTTCTGAATTCTGCGAAATTTAGACAAAGATGTGCTAAGAGGGCGCACCAAAGGAAGTATTAGACCTAGGGAGAAACCTCAAGGTTGTTGAACACCTTGGAGGTAAGACTGTGCAGATGAAGGCACAGAGAAGACAAAGTCACTAAGGCTTCTGGAGAACTCTGCCAGGAAGGCATTAAGCACGTGCATAGAGTGCACAGGAGGGACTGTATTTCGAGTTCAGAGAGAAGAAGTGTCGAGAGGGAAGACAAAATTTCTGAGAATTTTGTGAGAACTATGCTAAGAGGGCATTGAGAAAATGCATAGGATGCATTGAGGAGAACTCTATTTTGAGTTTGGTAAGATAACAAAATCACTGAAGATTCTGTAGAGGCTTTGCCAGGAGGGCATCGAGCGAGTGCAACGAATGCACCAAGAAGAACTCTCTTTTGAGTTCTAAGATAAGAGAAGTGTCAAGGAGAAAGACACTCACAAAGTTGCTAAATACTTTGTTTGTTTAGCAAGGAGTGCTTGAACAAGAGGTTTCCAAGAGGGCACCAAAATTCCCCTTTGAAAGGAGAAGAAAATGGATGAATCCCTTAGAGATTCAAGCAGGAAAAGCTCAGGACAGATAGCATAGTTGTGTGCAGGGACCCCGCAAGGAATGCAGAGGTCGAGAAACCTTTCGAGGTTTCTATGTTGACAAAGCTCAGGAGGGGCAGATTTTTCAGTAACGCAGGCGAGACTAGAGGTCGAGGACTCACGGGATAAAGAACAAAGGTTTCATCCTTTGAAGCATTCGAAATATTCCAAGGCTCAGAGAGAGCGCGTTGGATCGGTACTGAGAGGAGAAGATCTGGACCGTTGAATCTATGTCTAGGCAGCAAGAGGAGAGCACGCAAGGAGGTCAGATCTGAACCGTCAGATCTAGTGCCAAGGACCGATAGCCATTGGATCCAGGAGAAGGTGCGCAAGGTTTAAACCTCGTAACAATAGAAGGAAGAGGACTCGTCAAGTCCAAAAATCACCAAGATCGTCTATTTTGGAGTACAGGTGACAAAGATCTGGAAGATAGCCAGGATTCAATATTGGTCGTTGACTAAGAGAAAGATCTGGACCGTTGGTGCACATCGTGATCTCGGGTATCGCAATCCGGAAGGATAGAGGTATTGTCTTCCAAAACTCTGAGTCACGAGATCGTGATTCAACCTGAACTGTCAATCGAGGAGGAAGGAGAGCCATGAGATTTGACGCCTCACTACATCGTGTATCGGGGGCTGAAAGAATTTCTTTTTGAATGCAAAAGTCACGAAGTGCCGAGCGCCGAGGGCTCGTGCGAACACTTGGCACATTCATTAGGTGGGGCCACACGGTTGACAGGTGGCGTAACAAAAAACGCCCAGAGAAAGACAGAAGTAGGTGACATGTGGACACATGTTGCGTGGGAAGGAGTCAACCCATTGTTGACTTCTCGTGTCTCGGGGACTCGTAAAGTCAGGAGTTGCGAGTAGTGCTATCACTTAGCCTTAGTCGGTGGTTATGTGTGGAAGGTGCTAGCAAGGAAGGAGCCATACCTGTATCGCATTCTCGGGTATCGACATTTGGAGGAAGAGGAGTTGAGGGTCTTCGACTCACGAACTCATGAGTTGCAAGAGGCGCTTGCGCTAAGGCCCGGTTGTGGTTGCATGGAGATGTGAGGCTCGTGCTTGGTGTTAAGTTGCGCAGGGCGGGTTTTCATGAAGGACCTGTGGATTCGTAAAGAGTTCCAGCAGGAGCCCGAAGAGCCATTTCGGCTCAGAAGAAGATCTATCCAGAGATTGAGAGGTTGGAGGACCCTGTTGAGGTAGGGGGACTACATCAAGTGGTATAAGAGCCAACATATTTTATGTTCGCATATCCATCAAGTGGTATCAGAGCCAATGTTTTTGTTTGTAGATCGCAGACAAAAGGAGGACTATGAAGGGATACAGTCTGATACCATCAAGTGGTATCAGAGCAGGAGTTTGCTCGTATATTTCAGGCAAAAGAGGAAGCGAGGTGAATAAGATACTATAGGAGACAACTAAAAGGTAATGATTGTTGCAAGGTGTGCAACAGTCAATAGATAGTCAGGTGGACTGTAGGAAAGGCTGGAAGCACTCACGGTTGTAGAGTGATAGCAACAAGTTTTCCAAGAGGGTAGACAGGAACAGGAAGATGGATACTGAAGTCCATGGACACGATGGAAATAAGAACCACCAACAACAGAGAAAAGATGATATGGATGAAGAGATCGCTAAGATAAGGGCGAGAATGGAAGATCTTGCACTGCGGATGCAGTAGGATGCAAAGCCGCAATGGGTGTATGAATGACCCATGAAAATGAAAGTAAAGTGACCAGTCAAGAAGTTGTTGGCCAAAAGACAGCGAAGGTTATTGAAGGAATGGTTGAGGTATGTAGAAATCCTTAGAGATGAAGAGGATATGGTTCATGTGTGTGAACCAAAGACTGGGAGAAATCTCAGTGACATTGAGGATGAATTGAGGTCATGAGATGATCTCAAGGACTTCCATGAGTGCAGAACAGAAAATTCAGGTTGCTAGGAGAGAAATGGTATGGGATTAGCTAAAGATCTCGTAAACTGCCAGATGAGCAGAGGTGAACTTTCGAGTTGCCAGGTGGGCAATGGGAAGAGATCAATAGGAGGTTTCACGTACTGCCATGGGAGCAGTGATGAAATTTCAAATTTCCAGGTGGGCAATGAGATGGGATCACTGGATCTCATAGACTGCCAAGTGGGCAGCAAAAAATTCCCAAATTGCCAGGTGGGAAAGGGGAAAGAGATGAGACTGTTTGAGAGTCTCATGAACTCATAGGAGATTTTAGATCAGCAAGAAGTGTTGACAGGAGAGGATCAAAAGAGAATTATTATCATTGGAGAAATAGAAGTGTTCCTACCAAGCATCCCAGTTGAGGCCAGAGCATGTGTTGCAGATGCAACAAAAGAAGAAGGACAACCAACAATGACTGTCATGGAGGAAGAAAAGGTGGAGCAGGTGCGGATATATTCCCTAGCAGAAGAAGAGCATGCAAATAAGATGTTCACTCCATGGGAGTTGGAGTTAGAAATGTTGGAGGATTGGTTGAACTATCCAGAGCCAGCAGATGACTGCCTGAGCAGACAGTCATGTAGATGTTAGTAGTGGAGCATTTCAAGGAATCGCTTAGAAATTTCAACCAGGGAGTTGAACAGATGATGATGACTGCAGTGTTGAGGCATGCAACAAAAGATGAAGGATAATTCGAGTCTGAGGAGCAACTGGAGGAAGTTGGAGATGCACCAGCAGAAGAACTAGAATAAGCAAAGCTATCAGAAGAGGAAGCTGAGAAGAGACTCAGTGATAAGACTGCAGAACTGAATTTTGTAGCAAAATGGCAAGTTGAGGCCACAGAGGAAGAAGATAGTCTGGGAGATCATGATGATATACCCATTTGCAGGGAAGAAGTGCAGCGGAGCATGCTGAAAAAGGAGATCCTACCATGGGAGTAGCTGGACGAGATAACTGAGGAGGTCAGAAGGTTGATGTTTAGGTCAACAACAGAATCTTCCAGCAAAGGGAAATTGTGCAGAGGAGAACTTGCCATAGCAGTAGGGAAACAAATGCAGCAGCAGCAGCGAAGCAGTGGAGTGGATGGACAACTCCAAAACAATGTTTGGGATCCAGGTGGATTTCAACATCGATGTTGGGAAGCTCATGAGCAGGAGCTCATGAACTTTTCATAGTAGAGGAGTATGATGCAGGAGCATCGCTCCAAGCCAGTTATGTGCCAGCTAGCCATCACATCAACCGTGCATTCAGTGGAAGGAGAGAGGTGTATCCTTCTCGTTGTTTTTCAAATTTTGAAAAATTGTATTAAATGATTGTAAGGCTGAAGAGCCAAGTTGTGCCTTTGAACAGGCTATAGTTAGTGTCACCTTTAATGGTTGACATGTTGATGGGGATCTAGATCTAATTCGGATTAGATGGCCCATTCAATGTAATTTATTGTGACTTAATGAGAGTTGGTGAGGATGGAGGGAAGAGCTCGAGGAGCCCCCTTTTGTAAAAACATCCTTTGTATCTGTAGGATGAGTTTGTAGAGAGGTAGAGAAGAATAGAGAGAATAGGGAGAGGAGAAGAAGCTGTGACTTTTTTACAGTCCGAGCTCACATTGTAAAGATGCATTTCATATTAATACAATCAGAGTAGTTTTTCCTGCATGTTATTCTGTGTTTGTTGATGAATGTCTTTATGTGTTTATGATATGCTATAGATGTGTGTTAGTTGACATTTGCAGGTTATCGACAGAAGTCGTTGTCTGTTGGGTTCTTTGATTCCAGGTTTGGTTCTTTGTGGCTTCATGCAAGAGGTTGCATGACAGAACACTGTGGGTTATGTAAGCCAGTGCATAGAGTGTGCTTATGAATTCTGTGGAATTTAGACAAAGATGTGCCAGGAGGGTGCACCATAGGAAGTATTATACCTAGGGAGAAACCTCAAGGTTGTTGAACACCTTGGAGGTAAGACTGTGCAGAGGAAGGCACAGAGAAGACAAAGTCACTGAGGATTCTGGAGAAATCTTCCAGGAGGGCATTGAGAGCATGCATAGAGTGCATAAGAGGGACTCTATTTCGAGATCAGAGAGAAGAAGTGTCGAGAGGGAAGATAAAATTTCTGAGAATTCTGTGAGAAATATGCCAAGAGGGAATTGAGAAAATGCATAGGATGCATTGAGGAGAACTCTATTTTGAGTTCGGTAAGATAACAAAATCACTGAAGATTTTGTAGAGGCTCTGCTAGGAGGGCATCGAGTGAGTGCAAGGAGTGCACTGAGAAGAACTCTCTTTCAAGTTCTGAGATAAGAGAAGTGTCAAGGAGAAAGGCACTCACAGAGTTTTTGAATACTCTGTTTGTTCAACAAGGAGTGCTTGAACAAGAGGTTTCCAAGAGGGCACCAAAATTCCCCTTTGAAAGGAGAAGAAAATGGTTGAATCCCCTAGAGGTTCGAGCAGGAAAATCTCAGGATGGATAGCAAAGTTGTGTGCAAGGACCCTACAAGGAGTGCAGAGGTTGAGAAACCTTTCGAGGTTTCTAAGTTGACAAAGCTCAGGAGGGGCTGATTTTTTAGTAATGCAGGCGAGACTAGAGGTCATGGACTCATGGGATAAAGAACAAAGGTTTCAGCCTTTAAAGCATTCAAAATATTCCAAGGCTAAGAGAGAGCACGTGCTCAGGAAGGAGCAAGAGTAGTTGTTGGATTGGCACTGAGGAGAATATCTGGACCGTTGAATCTACGTCTAGGCAACAAGAGGAGAGCATGCAAGGAGGTCAGATATGAACCGTCATATCTAGCACCAAGGACCAATAGCCATCAGATCCAAGAGAAGGTGCGCGAGGTTTACACCTAGTAACAGTAGAAGGAAGAGGANTTGAATCTACGTCTAGGCAACAAGAGGAGAGCATGCAAGGAGGTCAGATATGAACCGTCATATCTAGCACCAAGGACCAATAGCCATCAGATCCAAGAGAAGGTGCGCGAGGTTTACACCTAGTAACAGTAGAAGGAAGAGGACTCGTCAAGTCCCACAAGCGTCAGGACCGTCCATTTTGGAGGACAGGTGACAAAGATATGGAAGATATCTGGGATTCAATCTTGGTCATTGAATAAGTGGAATATATGGACCATTTGTCCACATCATGATCTCGGGTATTGCAAGCTGGAAGGACAAAGGTCTTGTCTCCCAAAACCCTGAGTCACAAGATCGCGATTCGACCTAAGTCGTCGATCGAGGAGGAAGGAGAGCTGTGAGATTTGATTCCTCGCTACATCGTGTATCGAGGGTTGAAAGAATTTATTTTCGACTGCAGAAGTCGTGAAGTGCCGAGCACCGAGGGCTCGTGCGAACACGTGGCACATCCGTTAGGTGGGGCCACACAGTTGAAAGGTGGTGTAACAACAATCGCCCAGAGAAAGGAAAAAGTAGGTGACAGGTGGACACACATCGTCTGGGAAGGAGTCAACCCATTTTTGTCTTCTCATGTCTCTGGGACTCGCAAAGGAGGAGCACGAGGGCTCAACACTCCAACTCGTGAAGTCATGATTTGCGAGTAGTGCTAGCACTTAGCCTTAGATGATTGTTATGTGTCGAAGGCACTAGTGAGGAAGGATCCATACCCGTATCGCATTCTCGAGTATCGACATTTCGAGGAAGAGGAGTCGAGGGTCTTCGACTCACAAACTCACGAGTTGCGAGAGGTGCTTGCGCTAAGGCCTGGTTGTGGTTGCATGGAGATGTGAGGCTCGCGCCTAGTGTTAAGTTGCGCAGGGTGGGTTTTCACGAAGGACCTGTGGATTTGTAAAGGGTTCCAGTAGGAGACCAAAGAGCCATTTCGGCTCAGAGGAAGATCGATCTAGAGACTGGGGGGTCGCAGGATCCTGCTGAGGTAGGGGGACCGCATCAAATATACTCAGCCTCTATGGTAGAAAAAGCCACCAACTTTTGTAATCTATATACCCATGAGACTGCAGCTCCTAGATGTAACATGTTGTGGGTTTTCTAGAATCCACATCACCTGCCATATCAATGTCTGTAAATCCTTCCAACAAGGTATCAATAACTTGAAAGAAAAAACAATAATCAATTGAGCCTCTGATATATCCTAAAATCCATTTAATTGCATTCCAATATTCCTTTCCTAGGTGTGCAAGAAACCTACTTACAACTCCCATTGAATGTGCAATGTGAGGGGGAGTGTATATCATTCCATACATTTGGCTTCCTAATGCTAAAGAATATAGAATTTTTGACATTTCATCTTTTCCTTCAATACTATTGGGGCATTGATTAGATGTTTATTTAATATGAGAATCAAGTGGTGTGCTTACAAGTTTTGCATCAGTCATATTAAATTTTTCGAATACTTTCCCAAGGTATTGTTGTTGTGACAACCATATTTTCCTTCTTTTCCTGTCACGAATAATTTGCATCCCTAAAATTTTCCTTGTTGGTCCTAAATTCTTCATTGCAAAGGTATTGTTTAATTATTTTTTTAACCTAGCAATCATCAACTTATCTTTTCCGATAATCAACATGTCATCAACATATAATAATAAGACAATAAAGTTACCATTTTCATCTTTTTTAATATAAACACAGTGATCTGCATTTAACCTTTTAAGACCATTATTAAGCATAAAAGAGTCAAATTTATTATGCCATTAACGAGGGGCTTGTTTCAGCCCATATAGACTCTTCTTTAACCCGCACACCAAATTTTCTTTACCTTTTTCAATAAATCTTTTTGGTTGCTCCATATATATCTTTTCTTCCAAATTTCCATGTAAGAGGGTTGTCTTGACATCTAATTGTTCCAATTCTAAATCTAGAGCAGTGACAAGACCAAGTAGTACTCATATTGATATCATTTTGAAAAATGGGGAGAAAATTTTCTCCTTCACATGCTTCTTGAAAACAAGAAGGTTCACCTTCATTGGTCAATAAAATATATTTTGTGAGAGGATACCTTTGTGAAGCCCTATGTGTCCTTGTAGACCCACGAGTGGATAAATGTTTTGGTGATATTTCTCTTAGTGGTTTTCAATTTTGTTGTTCCTAATTTTCATTTTGTTGTAATGGATGCTCATTAATGTATTCTTGCAATGGTGGTCGATTCTCTTTCTGCCCTTGAATTTCAACATATTTATGTGTCTCCACAACTTTGTCATTAATTTTAAACATTTGTTATTCATTAAAAATGGCATTCTTATTTCTAATTACTCACATTTTTAGAGGATCCCACAATAGGTAACCTAACTCATTATCAACATATCCTAAGAAAATGCATTTCAATGACTTTTCGTCCAACTTGGATCTTTGTTCTTTAGGAATATGCACATATGCTTCACAACCAAATTTTTTCAAAAGAGTGTAACATAAATCCTTGCGAGTCCACACTTTTTTAGGAATGTCATAATGTAATGAACTTGTTGGAGAGTAATTTATTAAGTAACAAGTTGTTCGAACAACATCTTTCTAAAAATGTTTAGGCAAACCAAAATTTGAAAGCATGTTTCTCACCTTCTCCATTATCGGCCCATTCATTCTCTTATCTATTCCATTTTTTTGCAAGGTGCTAGGAATGATTTTTACATTATTTATATACCATGTTTACTACAATATTCTCAAAGGCATTAGAGAAATACTCCCCACCATTATCAATTCTAATACATTTTAATAATTTTCTAGTGTCCCTTTCAACAAACATTCAAAATTTCTGAAAAATGTCTAAACCTTGATCCTTTCCCTTAATAGGGAAATCCAACACCTTTTTTTATGCATCATCAATAAATGTAACAAAATAAGCAACTCCTCCTAGTGTTTTTATATTAATTGGGCCATAAACATCAAAATGCACTAGATCTAATATTTTTGTATCGCTTTTAAAAGTGTTCCAAATAAATGATACCCTTTTTTGTCTACCCATAATACAATGTTCACAAAATTTAATGTATGCACCCTTTATCCAAGGAAAAACGTTTTTCTCAACAAGTATTTTCATACCTCTTTTTTTCATGTGTCGAAGTCTTTTGTGCCATAGATTTGTTGTAGGATCCTCCTTTGCAATAACAACAATGCCTGATTTCTTCAATTTTGATTTTAATGTGTAGAGAGTGCCTATTTTCTTCCCCTTTTCAACAACCAACAATCCTTTTACAATTTTCAGCCTCCCTTGCCAAGAACTATATGGAAACCTTCATCATCTAACTTCCTTGTTGAATCCAAATTCATTCTCAGCTCTAGTACATGCTTGAACTGTTTAAGAAATAAATTACAACCATATTTTTTCTTTATTATAACATCTCCCACTCCTTCAATATTACAAAAGCTATTATTACCGAAGTGAACCTTACTCATATTACCAGATTTATAAGAAATACAATTTTCTTTTCTCGGGGTAGCATGGTAGGAGGCTACAGAATCTAAAATACAATCACTATCATGAGTAGAAGTATAAATACATGCATTCTCATGAGAAAAAATAATCAATACCTCACCATCTGTTGCAATAACAATAGTTTATTCAGTATTGTTGTTGTAGTTGGTTGTCTTTTGCTCATCTTAATCCCTTTTAAATTTCCAACAATCTCTTTTAGTATGACCAAATTTTACAGAATGATAGCAAGTTATTATTCCACACCTAGACTTTGACCTACATCTAGATCTCGATCACCCTTATTTCTTTCTGGTTAGTTTCCTTCCTTGATATCCAAGAGTTAATTCCTCCATATTTTTCATTTCTTCTCCTAGAGGTTTCTCAAGCATCTCTTAATTTAATAAGTTATTAGAAACATATTTAAAACACAATTTACGTTTTGGTGTGGCATCACTTACAATGAAAACCAATTTCTTCTAAGTGTCTTTCATTGAGCTCAAGAGTAGAAGTGATTGGATCTCATCCTCACATACAATATTCAATGAAGTGAGTTGGTTCAACATCATTTGCAACTCATTTAAATGTTCATCCATTGAACTCCCTTAATTCATTTTGAGATTAAAGAATCTCTTCATCAAAAATAATTTGTTGACCATTATATATCATTCATATAGATCATGAATCTTTTTCCATATGGACTCGGTTTTATTTTATTCCGAGACATGGAATTATACCATGTCTCCAAAATATTGTTGAATAGTATAAATTGTTTTTCGATCTAACTTCTCGCAGTCATCAATGAGGATTTCTCTGATTTTCCCTCAATCAGTAATTGCAGATCTTTCAAGGTCAGTACATCTTCCATTTTTTACCTCCATATGGTGAATTTAACCCTAGTAAGATTTTCAATATTTATCATTTGTTCCATTACAATCACTTATAAATGGATCCTACACACACATCAGTCGATAATAGATGTAAAATAAAATTATGTAGATCTAATGAAAAAGGACCAACCTTTATTTCTTATTCACAAATAAATACATTAATCTTGAGCTCTTACTCCTTATGCTTCATCTATATACCTTCTTCTTGATCTACTCCTTCTTATGCATTTTATGTGAAAGAAAAAATACATATATAGGCTATCATAGAAAAATATATAATAATGGAGAACTATCTAAAAGAGTACTTACATAAAATTTTAAGAATTCTATAAATACAATTATAAATATAGTCTGATTTTGCTAAAATTCTACATCATAAATCATTAGTAGAATAAATGAAAATTATTCCTTGATTTTCATTAAAGGTATGCACAATAAACCATCAAATTCTATGATATAAAATTGTTGGTTTAATTTTTCCCCACCCTCATCAGACTCTCACGCTCTCAAATCTTCTAGTAGTCTTTTATTATTACTCCCAAACATGATGGCTAAACAACATGGAATATTGATTGATAATTTAAAATTTGAAAAATGAATAATAAAGAGTAGACATAAACACATTTCCGAAGTAGAGGTGTACACCATAACACAAGATAGAGAAAAACAAGCACACATGATGGCTAAACAACATGGAATCTTGATTGATAATTGAAATTTTTAACCAAAATGATTATTAATAAAGAGTAGACATAAACACCTTTCCGAAGTAGAGGTGCACAACATAACACTACATAGAAACAAGCACAAGACTTTATAAATGTAGCACAAGACTTTCCAAATGTAACACATGTTTTATTGTGAGTTTTTCCAAGTTTTGAAAAACTATTTTCTTTTTGGGAAGGCTTGCTTAAGGGATAAGGAAATAGATTATGGAGGAATATTCAATCTTGTTCATGAGGATTATGTAAATATCCTATTTCCAAAATTGGAAGTTGGAAAATCTTTTTACTTTTTGGGAGATTGAATAAAATTACTCCTTTCATAGACAAAATACTCACTCTTGTTCATGAGGATTATGTAAATATCATATTTCGAAAAATGTAAGTTGGAAAATATTTCTACTCTTTCGGAGATTGAATAAAAATAATCTTTTCATAGACCGAATTTCTCTTTCATCCCTATTCCAATCCGATCCCCGTTGATATGCAGGTTTCAAGGAGTTCAGGTTCAGGTCAATCAGGCTCAGTGCAGGTACAAATACAACTTTACCACCCAGTATAGTTTAAGCTTTATGTTCGGCAGTGAAAGCATGAACAAAACATAAACAAACAAAAAATCGAGAACAAAAATCACACAATTTAACACAATGAATTATGTGGAAACCCAATACGGGAAAAAACCACATGGAAATGATAATCGGTATTCTTATTATTCAAGGAAGAATTACAGTACCCGACACATGCATACAACATCCTCTCATCACATACACACTACACTCCATTGTATTTACCTCCACACCTCTATGCATATGCTTGTTATATATGATCAATTATGCAGTTAAACAAACTCGTTACAACCTGATCCATTAGTTACACAACTTGTTCATTGAAGTTTGCATACATGCACAATCTAAATTTAGTTGATGTGCATGCAACCACATGGGAAATTGGTTGGCACGTTTTCAACAATCTCCACCTTGACAACAATTTACCTGATATGAATTAATTCATCACCTTTTCTACAAGCCAAGAGAAGGAAAACACCATCGTAGCTTCTCTAACAAAATTGTTTTGGTAAACATGTCTACAAAATTCACTTTTATATGAACCTTTTCTAGAGCCACTCCCCCTTCATCAACGACCCATCTTAAAAAATAGTATTTAATAGAAATATGCTTCGTCTTACTGTAATAAGCAAGATTGCTAGTGAAATGAATAACACGTTGACTATCGCATACTTTCCCTTGTTCTGAACCCTTCCAAACTCACCTAGTAGATCTCTTAACCAAATTTTGTCCTTGCATGCATGTGAAACAACCATATATTCTTCCTCAGTAGCAGATAAAGAAACTACATTTTTAAGCTTTGACATCCAACTAATAGGTCCTTTTTCAAGAGTAAAGACATATCCTAAAGTGGATCCCCTTTTGTCCAAGTGACCTGCAAAATATGAATCTACATAACTACAAACTGAATCATTGGAACTATCATAGGTGATAGAATAATTACTTGTTCCTCTAAGATAAGGAAACACCCATTTCATTGTTGCACAATTCTCTTTACTTGTATTTTACATGTATCTAATGACAACACCAACTGCATGTGAAATATATGGTCTAGTACTCAATATCGCATACATAAAACTTCCAACTTAATTTGCATATGGTACAAGAGATATGTAATCCTTTTCTTCATCATTACTAGGACATAAACCTAAAGAAATATTGAAATGGGAAGAAAAAGGGATCTGTACGGGTTTCAAATTATTCATACAAAATTTCATAAGTATTTTCTCCACATACTTCTATTGTGATAACCACATCTTACCATTTTTCTTGTCTCTCTGTATGTCCATGCCCAAGATTTGTTTTGTTTCTCCTAGATCCTTCATATCAAACGCCCTAACAAACTGAGAATTTAACTTGTTGATTTCGACCATACTTTTGTTTGTCACAATCATATCGTCAACATATAACACCAAAATAATGAATATGCCATTTTCCAAATTTTTAAAGTAAACACAGTGATCATATTAACTTCTTGTAAAATTTAGGTTCACCATGAAGGAATCAAACTTCTTGTACCATTTCCTGGGAGACTGCCTTAGGCCATACAATGACTTCTTGATTTTGTAAATAAAACTCATTGAGATCCTAAACAAACCATTCTGGTTGTTCCATATATATATATCATCATCCAAATCTCCATGTAGAAACATTGTTTTAGCATCTAGCTTCTCTAACTCAAGATCAACTGAAGAAACTAGTGTCAACACAACACAAACTAAAACAAACTTCACAATTGGTGAAAATATTTCATGAAAATCAATACCTTCCTTTTGAGAATACCCTTTTTCTATGTGTCTTTCCTTATACCTTTCAACTTTATCATCGACAGCCTTTTTCAGTTTGTAGACACACTTGCATCCGACAACCTTCATGTCCTTTGGAAGTTCTACCAGGTTCTATTTTTTATTCTTCTCTAAGATTTCCATTTCTTCTTTCATATATTTTTTCCATTGAGCACTTTCAGATACCTTAATTTATTCCTAATAACAACTAGGTTCTCCATCAATAGAAACCAAAGCCACAGATGAAACATAAAGATCATACCTTGTAGGAGGATTCCTGACCTGTGTAGATATCCTTGGAGATGCTTGAGGCAAATGCTCAGTTTCCATGATATTTTCTACAAATTCATCTTCTTCTTTTGTAACTTATTCATGCTCTTCCCTTTCTGAAGATGGTTTAGCTTCCAACTAAATTTGTTGAACTTGCGGTACTTGTTCTTGTTTCACTTCAACATCTACCAGTTCTGATTTTAAGAGTGAACATTCATCAAGTACTACATATATTCTTATGATGATTTTGTCCGTAGTAGGATCCCACAACATGTTCCCCTTAACTCCATCACCATAACCAACAAATACATATCTCTTTGATCTAGGATTTAACTTAGAACACTGATCTTTAGAAATAAGAGCATAATCATCACAACCAAATATTCTTATATTTGAATAATCACATGAATGACCTATCCATAACTCTTCTGGAATCTTATTGTTTATTGTAGTTAATGGTGATGTAACAACCCCCATCATTACGACTACATGCGACACAAATACATTTTTTTATTTTATTTTTGGCAGGAAAGCAACAACAACAAAAAGTAATCAACACAACTTGACAATGAACAAAATGCATGCAATCAGGAAACAAACAACAATGAACCAACATACCAGCACATGATGCAACTAGACGAAACATGCGAAAATCAATTAGACAAAAAAAATTACTAAGCTAACTGCCAACATGAGATTGACCCACGCAACCAACATCCACGACACATGTAATAAGAACCTTCAATTCGATCGAGAATTAGAAATCAAATAATCAACATTTAGCATGGCGCACAATTACATAAAATACAACCGATCATTAGTGGCCTTTCACCATGTGCAGCCAGATAAAACTAAACAATCAGACAATACCTCAATCAACCTTAAATTTCAGGTGCGCAAGGAATCTGAAATACATCATCTATCCAACAATAACAAACTTGAGTCACAATTCTATTTAAATTTCCAGGCATGCTATTTAGTCAATCAATCATTAAAATGAAAATCGAGGCGTGAGAAGTGATATACCTTCTGGGGCCCTTTATTTAATCACGCAAACATTAGTTTAGTAAACAATAAATGTGATTATACACTTGGCAGATTCAATAAATAAATGACTAATAAAACTACATCTTGTAGTACATCCATCTATCTTCTGAAATCACAAGTTTACCCTCCATTAAAACTTTTCCATTATATGCCATTAATTTCCTACATCAAGTTAATCCTTAGTTTAATCTCCAACATAAAACAATTTAACACAATTAATTCACTAACATAACAATTAAACATTAAGATCACTAACAATAGCAAGTAAATATTATTATATCACTAACATAAGAAAATAAACCTTATTAAGCAGATAACCATTTTCCATTCATGTCATCGTTAGCTTAACATGTTGTTCATCAATTACAACCATTATTAATTAATTGACATAGTCCTCCAATTAGAAAGTTTAGCGGGCTAAGAAATTTGCATCGATATTAAAGTAACTTGGATCCCCAAGTTATGCAAGATTACATGAAGTTTATCAACCTAGGAATTAACCACAATTAGATACAAATAATTAATTATAAAAACGCACATAAATCAAGGCACCATTTAAAAACCTTAAATGAACGTCGTCTGTTATCGCCAGTAGGTTAGACAAGCCAAGGTTGTGATTCCAATATTACTTTGAAAGAAGGTAAATACATCTTTGTAGTAAAAATCCAAGGATCTCGGTGTATTTATTAAAAACTCGGTGAAAAGAATAAAATCTCTGTGTAAAAAGGAAAGGGATATTAAAAATCTTCATGCTTTTAAAACAAGAAAATCTGCGAATTTAATTTCCCAAGAGAATAAATCTCGGAGTAAAAGAGACAAGGGATTCTCTATGTAAAAAAAAACGAGTTACTAAGCGTTCTATGGTTCGTTTAACATGTTGTAAGGAATATATATGAAATCGTGGCAGTGAGGATCACACCGCACGGATCTTGGAATCTCAGCTACATGAAGAAAACTGAGATAGCACCTGGAAATCACGACAAGGTTAAATATGCACTGGAGGATGTGTCAGACCAGATCATTCCACTAGATTCTTGTTCTATTGAATCCATACTCCCTAGGGTAAGTTTTGGGGAACTACAACTAAATAAAATTGATTTCAAACAGACTCCAAAGGAACAGTTCCTTTTAATCAAGAACAACTTAAACAACTATCCACTTAGATCTATTGATTTCACGGTTTATCATACAAATCTACATTTAGGCGCATCATCCTTTATTATTACAACTGAATGGCGAACAAAAACATTATTCCAAATAATTGGTAATTACTTTGGAGTTTTTGGAAACAACCAAACCAGAAACTTGGAAAATCTATGGAAGACCTTGGGTCTATTAATACGGTAGAAAAAAAATTAAAACTCAATACTACACTATGTTCGTTACTTTTTAACACGTCTACAGTGTCTACCATGCCATTCTTAGTTACAGAGGGTCATATCGAAGATCTTGTGCTGCCATGTAGTTCTCCCATGCAACTTTTAAAAAGAAACGCAACCATCGTGCTGTAATAAGAAGAACAGTAATAAATCACATTCATCCAATAGTAATAAAAAAACACATTAATAACGATGCAGTACTCCCACAAAAAAAAACATGCAGTGGTCACAACATAATTTATTTTTCGGAAGGACGTCGAGGGAAACAAAGACTTTAATTGTAGAAAAGTCCATCTTAACACGCCCAGCCATCTTACAATGGGAGTGTTCCTTGACCATCTTAATCGCTACATACATAAACTCTCATCGAGAGTAATCAAGAGTAATGGGGTCTCGGTTCCTTGTAATAAAATAAAATTGTAATTAAAGGGGATATCAAACTTGGCTTAGATCAACCCAGGAATCTTGACAAAGTGCAGGAACCTTTAAGGATAAAACACAGAGACCATTTAGAATAAAATAAGAGAATCAATACGTAGAGAATCAATACAACTCTAAAAATCAAACGCAAATAATCAAAACACAGAGAAACAAACATTGGTAAACTAGAGAGACCTCCCCAAAATCGTTGTGTGGAAGTGCGAGTTCGCAAAGAAAAATCACAATAATCGCAGAGGCTAAGGAGGGAATAAATGCCCAGGAGAGAATTCCTTGTTGGGCAAAGAAATTATACTACATTTATTATCCATGGTTAGGAAAGAAGGGCATTTGAATCTAAATCCTTAACACCAGAGTGAAACAAAATCATTTCGACTCTTGTTCGACTGCTTAGGCATGGACTAATAACTTAGAGGATAAGGAACAAGAGATAAAAACACAATTTCTCCTTGTATTATAAACAAATAAAAAAATATGCAAAGAAGTCATTTACATTCATATTTTCGGTTCCCCATTAGAAATCAATCAAAATTATAGTGAGCATAAGGTTGGGATAAATTTGAATTCTCTGATAAAGAACGTTGGGCTCTTCAGGACAAATTCGTTGAAAGAAAAATGAAATCTCTGGATAGTATTACGCTGAATAAAACACAAAATTTAACACAATAGAAATACCTTAACAGAAGGTGCATGAACACAATTTAACTACCCTTCAATCAAATATACACATGCGTACGTTAACCCAATGAAAATGCTTCAAAGTCATTTTCCCGTACACGTTTCGTCCAACTCCTGCTTTCCAACCGATGTGACCTCACCGGTACCTCCCAGCCAACGCTAGGGGTACTCTTCTTCCCCTTGATCCCCCCGAGCCGAAAAGGGGCCATGCACACAATACCAAAGAATCCTAGCACCCATATCACCTTGCAAGGAAGAGTTACCACTCGTTACCCAAGCTGGGTATCCCAACTCCCACAAGAGAAGTTCATTCAAGATGAAATTTCAGCAGTGTAACATTACGCAAGCCAGATGTGATCCATACTCCTCCTCCTCCATCCTTTTTATAGAGTTTTCAAGTAATTAGTTTCCCAAAAATCTCATTAGATTTCTTTTTCATTAATTTAATTAGGAAAAACCACCCCTGTACACATGTCGTCTAATCCCCTAGTTGCACCAGAAAATAAATTTATTAATTAATTAAATGTTCCTATTTCCCTCACCCACCTAAAAGCATTCCTAAAAATGCTCCTCGGTGTCCCATTATTCCCTTACAGTTCTTAAATGACTTCTTCCTTACTTAAATCCTAGTTGAGTTCATAAATAGAAAGTTCGAAAGGCTAGATTTCTTACTAAGTTAGACATTCCCCTTTTTATTTAAGTTTCCCCTTTTTCTTAGGTTTCCCCCTTTTTTTTAAGTTTCCCCTTTTTATAACTAAGTTCAGAATTAGCAAGTTTAGACAAAAACAGCCAAATACCCCTTTTATTAATTAAACCATTATTAAAATTTCCACTTTAATTATTAATTCTTGAATTTTATAATTAGTTATCAAAAGAACCTTTAGTGAATTGAAATTTTATAAGAAGAACCTTAGTGAATCAAAATTTTATAAAAAGAACCTTAGTGAATTAAAATTTCCACCTTAATCCCTTTATATGTCTAATTAGTTTTTTTTTGTTCTAAGGTTCTACTCAGACCTAGGTTTTCAATTCACTAGGCTCGACGACAGTTATTAAGGGAAAAATTAGTTATTAAACTTTACTTATCGCGTCATTCATTTGAAGGCCGACCAGGTCCTAAGGATGCATAGTTTTCTAGGACGTAGGTTTATTTACTTACCAGTTAAAATTGCAACGTTCCCTTCATGACGCACTATGTGCTGCAAGGGTGTTGCTCGCCTCTTTCCATTTTATTTGTTCAACATGCCCTTCAAGATACACTATGTTCTCCAAGGGTGTCACTCACCTCTTGACTGAATTGGTAGACGTAAAACCCCTGGAGTCATTACTCTGTTAGGTGATCTTGTGGGAGACTAAGAATCTGTAAGGAATAAGGACCCTGAGTGACTATCACAGTCCACCCTCATCACATCGTGGGTATTCTCGAACTAGGTAATCGTTAACCTACAGTTTGAGCTACGACAAGACTGCTAGTAGGCTATGGCAGGGCTGTCGCCACACCTCTCTCTCAATGTCATTGGTTTTCGTGCGTGACCCCTTTACTCCACATATGACTCTGGTTGGAAAGCTATCGTCAGCCTGCATCAATCAATGAATCATGTCAGTAATAACGATCAACATCAAAATATCTAATCATATGTACATATTTCACATCAACAACATTTAAACCCAACATTCCACTCCATGACTCGATCTGGAGTGCAAAGGGTTTCATCAATGCCTCAACATCCTCAATGTCCAGAGTCCTGCACACTCAGGAGAACCCAGTCAATAACACCTGTCTATGTAAATACAACAAAATAACATATCATAAAAACCGCAATATCTCATAATCATAATAAAAAATAACAATAGTATAATGACCCGGATCACTTGCATGCAAGTGTCCTCAAAGAATAAGTTTTCTTAGGGTGCGAAAGAGCGGGATGTTACATACACCCCCTCTTTTTTTAAACTTCGTCCTAAAGTTTCATAGTATGTAAGTGTCGAATAAAGTGTATCAAAATATCATATGTCTAACTTATCAAACAAAAATGGAAATTGTTGATGCATACCATATGTGTCCTCCCAGGTCACCAAGTGTGGACTATAGTTGTCCCATTGGACCTTGACCCGATCTAATGATTGATGCCATAACTATCGAATGAGATGGTCCAGGATGTGGATTGGATCTTCCATAAGAGAAATCTCATCTGATACCTGCAAGGAAATCATGGCAATAACATAAGTAGGATCACTAACATAATGTCTCAAAACAGATACATGAAAAACATTGTGTATACGCCTCAAAGAATCAGGCAAGGTTAGATGATAGGCGACAGACCCCTTATTTTCCACAATCGCGAAAGGTCCCATGAACCTAGGAGAGAGTTTATCACCATTTCCAAAGTTGATCGAAATCTTATGTGATTTCACCCGCTAGAAGACTTGATTGCCAACTTCGTAACTATGGTTGACATGATGCGCATCGGCATAACTCTTCTGTCGATCCTGCACTTATTTTATCCCTTGTCTTATTTTTATCATTTGATCTTCCATTTCTTGGATCGCTTCTGGTCCCACTAGGACCCTATCCTCAAGTCGATCCCAACTCAAAGGCATATGACATGGTCGCCCGTAAAGAAACTCGAATAATTTGGAAACTGTTGTTATATGTGAATTCTACCAGTGGAAAGAATTATTCCCAACACTTATGTTGGTCCATCACGTACAGGTGCAACATATCCTCCAATATATGGTTTGTTCACTCGGTCTTCCCATATGTCTCCAGGTGATATGCGATACTAAAGTTAAGTTGGGTTCCCAAGGCCTCTTAGAAACTAGTCCAAAATTGTCTTGTAAACACCGATCCTCTATCGAATATAATCCTCTTAGGAATGCCATGTAGCATCACAATATCATTGATGAAAAATCTAGCTATGTCAGGTGCCTGATACATCATACACAAAGTAATAAAATGAGCACTCTTTCTCAGAGTGTCGACTGCCACAAAAATTGAGTCGTGTCTCCTTACCATCAGTGGTAGTCCAACAATGAAACCCATCGAAATGACCTCCCATTTCAAATCTGGAATAGAGTGTGGTTGTAGTAATACTATCGGATGTCTATGTTTATCCTTCACCTGCTGACATTCTAGACATCTTACCACGTAGTTGACTATGTCTTCCTTCATTCATTTCCAGAAGAATAAGGGTTTAAGGTCTGCCCTCATCTTTGTGACTCCACGATGAGCCATGTACACTACTCTATGAGCCTCGTTTAGGATCAAAATCCTCAACTCATTGTTGGGTAGTACTTAAATTCGACCTTTAAATATCAATAATTTGTTGTTGTCCACAATGAATCCCTCAAATTTTGGTACCATCATTGGGTTTTGTCCGATAAAATCCTTGACCTCATTGTGCCAATCATCGTCGTGTTGTAAGGTTATAATATTTTCATGTAGATTCGTCTGAAGAGGCATCACCGAAAATATGTGAGGTCTCTGACTCAATGCATCAGCCACTCTGTTCATTGTTCCCGTTATGTAATTAACCTCGAAATCATACTCGCTAAGAAATTCTGACCAACGTCGTTGTCGCATGTTCAAGTTGTTTTGCGTAAAGATGTGTTGTATTCCACAGTGTTCTATTTTTAGTTCGAATTTTCATCCAATCAGGTAATGTCTCCAAACTCTCAAGGCATATACAATGGCTAACAAATCCAAATAGTGTGTCACATAGTTCTCCTCATGCCTTCTCAACTTTCTCGATATGTAAGTGATCACTCAAGCATCTTGCGTCAAGACTCTGCCTAAGCCTTCCTTGGATGCATCAGTGCATACCAAGAAGTCCACATCCATATTAGGGACCTTTAGTATTGGTGTTGTCATCAATAGCTCCTTGAGATTCTGAAATGCCTCTGTGCATTTCTTGGTCCAAATAGACTTCTTTCTCTTCTTCTGCAATTATGTGATCGGATTTGCTATCTTTGAAAAACCCTCAGCGAAATTTTGATAGTATCCTGCTACACCCATGGAGTTATGCACTTCAAGGACATTCGTCGTCATAGGTAGTTCCATAATATCCTCAACCTTTGTTGGATCTGCAACGATACCTTCGCCGGAGATGATATTCCCTAAGTTGTGAATCTTCGATTGATAAAAGGAACATTTAGACAATTTACCATACATTTTGTTCTCTTGTAGACATTGTAGCACCAAGTGCAAGTGATTTTCATGCTCCTCCATCGTCTGAGAGTAAATCAAAATATTATCAATGAATACTTGGATGAACCTGTCCAAGTATTTGTGGAAAACCTTATTCATAAAACTCATAAATACCCCTGGGGTGTTCTTCAGTACAAATGGTAAAACAATAAACTCGTAATGTCCAAACCTCATCTTAAAAGAGGTATCAGGGATGTCGTCTTCCTTGATTTGTAACTGGTGATACCCTGATCTGAAGTCGATTTTTGAAAACACTGTCGCGCCTTTCATCTAATCAAACAGATCATCAATCCTTGGCAATGGATATTAATTGTTGATCATTGCCTTGTTCAATTGACGGTATTCAATGTAGAGTCTTCATGACCCATCCTTCTTTTGTATGAAGATAACAGGTGCACCCCACAGTGACACACTTGGACGTATAAGTCCTAGGTCGAGTAACTCCTTCAGTTGCATTTTCAACTCCTGTAACTCTGGGGTCGACATCCGCTAAGGCATTCTTATTATCGGCTTAGCTCCTAGTTTTAGGTCTATGGTAAAATCCAAATCCCTCTCAGGTGGAAACCCTGGTAACTCCTCTGGGAATACATCCACAAATTCTCGTACTACTGGAAGGTTTTCTAGTCTTTAATCCACGCCCTTTTCATTTAACGCGAGGATTGCATAAAGCTTCCATCCCTTGGGATGATATTCCATAGCTGAAAGGATGAGATGAACCTCAAGGAGACTCCTTGGTTCTGACCTACAATCACACGTCTCTATCTCTGGTCATCAACCAAGATCAATCATTTCGTCTACATTTGAGTATCGCATCATGTGATTCCGACCAATCCATACCGATCACGATGTCATAAGACCCTAAGGTTGTGAATTATAGGTTCTACCTATTGAAAAAATCTTCCAGGTTAAGGATACATCCTATAACCTTTCCACCAACCTTCTGTCTAGCTCCCAAATCCATTTCTTCAAAGATAAACTTGTCCTATTCGACTGCCTTCACGTTAATTTTTCTTTTTTCGCGTTGCACCAGAAATAAAAATATCGGTAGCACCTGGATATATAAAAATTCTTAGGGTCTAGTTAATAATGGTACCTAATGTCTTGAGCACAATCGAATGGTCATCTACCTGGCGGTTATTCACCGCTGCATGAACCTGATGGGTTTTTCCCAAATATCCCTCGGTAGTAGGTCTGGCTAATCCAAATTCTCTCGTCCTCTCCACTGGGAAGTCATGTTGGTAATGTGGCTCCCCACAATTCCATCAACCTTTATTCGGTCCAGTGCTTATGGCACCTGAAGTAGAAGACGAAGACCCACCAGCCTGTAACCCTGGTCTGTTCTGTTGAACAAGCCTAAATTGTTGCTCTTGCGGTCGACGCTGCTATTGGTGTTGTGGTCCTCGATAAGGAGGTTGTTGTTGAAGCTTTGGTTGTCGAGGTTTAGTGAAATTGGATCCTCTCTATAAGCCATGATATCCTGGTGAATGTCTAACTCGTGTTTGATGTTGTTGCGCACCAGATGACACCTGCCCTATTGGTCTTGCTGGATTCCTGCTTTAACCCTTGTTGATAAGCTCCTCCTTTATTATGAGGGCCTTCTAGACAACATCATGCAAGGTTTGAGGCATCAAAATCCTAAGATTTGCAAGAATTCTGACATTAAGGCTAAACACAAACCTTTTGACCTTAAGTTTCTCATTATTTAGGTGTCGAGCATACTGAAACAACATAAAATGAGCCTCGTACCTAGGCACCATATGACCGCCCTGTCACAATGCATTAAACTCGTTGAGATGATGCTCAATGAATTCCTCGGATAAAAACCTTTCCCATGACACATCTTCTATTTCCATGTTCAATTGAGGTAGGAGTGTCTTCCATCATAGAATAACACTCCCCTTTAGTTGAAATACCACCCAATGGAACTTCACGATGGAGGTCGAAATTGCGAAGCGTGAAGCACATAACCTTTCTCTCCAGCCATGCCTCAATGGTTGAGCCATCTGCAACACTCATGGACTTGAAAACTTATCCCTCTTGAGTTCTCGGTGAATGCTAACGGTACTGGTTGTGGCGCATTGTGGACCCTCAGGGGTACAGACACCCTAGACTCATCTTAATACAAATGGTGAATCAAGGCCTATAACATTCCCTAGAAGGACCTTTTCAGACCATCATCATCCCTTACAACTATTGAATCTAGCCCAAGGACGCAGACACTTCTTGAGGTGTCACATCTACTTCCACCGCACAACATTGTGAACCTCTGTGTCATAGTCTAATCGAGATCACCGCATGGACAAGTTAAAGTTTTAATTAGCACTAGGTTATTACTCAGTGGTTTACTGTAGTGGAAAGAATGGCGATCCACAGTCGCAGGGTTGAACCCTCTTTGATACCATATGTAATGACCCCCTTCATTATGATTACATGTGACACAAAGGAATTTTATTTTCTTTTATTTTTGGCAGGAAAGAAACAACGACAACAAGTAATCAACACAACTTGACGATGAATACAATGCATGCAATCAGGAAATAGAAAACAATGACCCAACATACTAGAACATCATGCAACTGGAAGAAACATGCGATAATCAATTAGACAAAACAACTAAGCTAACTACCAACATCAGATCAACCCACACAACCATCATCCACAACACATGTAACACAAACCTTCAATGTGAGTGAGAATTAGCAATCAAAGAATCAACATTTAGCATGGTGCACAATTACATAAACTACAGCTAATCATTAGTGGCCTTTCACCACGTGCAACTAGGTAAAACTAAATAATCAGACAATACCTCAATCAACCTTAAATTTTAGGTGCGCAAGGAAGCTGACACACATAATCTATCTAGCAATAACAAACTCAATTCACAATTCTANGTAATCAACACAACTTGACGATGAATACAATGCATGCAATCAGGAAATAGAAAACAATGACCCAACATACTAGAACATCATGCAACTGGAAGAAACATGCGATAATCAATTAGACAAAACAACTAAGCTAACTACCAACATCATATCAACCCACACAACCATCATCCACAACACATGTAACACAAACCTTCAATGTGAGTGAGAATTAGCAATCAAAGAATCAACATTTAGCATGGTGCACAATTACATAAACTACAGATAATCATTAGTGGCCTTTCACCACGTGCAACTAGGTAAAACTAAATAATCAGACAATACCTCAATCAACCTTAAATTTTAGGTGCGCAAGGAAGCTGACACACATAATCTATCTAGCAATAACAAACTCAATTCACAATTCTATTTAAATTTCCAGGGACACTATCTAATCAATCAATCATTAAAATGAAAACTGAGGTGTGAGAAGTGATATACCCTTTGGGGCCCTTTATTTAATCATGCAAACATCAGGCCAATAAACAATAACTACGATTATACACTTGGCAGATTCAATAAAGAAATGACTAATAAAACTACCTCTTGTAGTACATCCATCTATCTTCTGAAATCACGAGTTTACCCTCCATTAAAAATTTTCCATTATACACCATTAATTTCCTACATCAAGTTAATCCTTAGTTTAATCACTAACATAAAACAATTTAACACAATTAAATTAGTAACATAACAATTAAACATTAAGATCATGAACAATAGCAAGTAAATATTATTAGATAACTAACATAAGAAAATAAACCTTATTAAGAAGATAACCATTTTCCTTTCATGCCATCGTTAGCTTAACACATTGTTCATCAATTACAACCATTGTTAATTAATTGACACAGTCCTCCAATTAGAAACTTTACTGGGCTAAGAAATTTCCATCGATATTAAAGTAAATTACATGCCCAAATTATGGAAGATATACAAGAAGTTTATAAACCCAAGAATTAACCACAATTAGATACAAATAATTAATTATAAAAATGCACATAAATCAAGGCACCATTTAAAAACCTTAAATGGAAATCGTTTTCTATCACCAATAGGTTAGACAAGCCAAGGTTGTGATTCCAAGACTACTTTTGTAGAAGGTAAATATATCTCTGTAGTAAAACGCCAAGTATCTCAGTGTATTTATTAAAATCTCGGTGAAAATAATAAAATCTTTGTGTAAAAAGGAAATGGATATTAAAGATCTTCGCACTTTTAAAACAAGAAACTCTGAGAATTTAATTTCCCAAGAGAATAAATATCAGAGTCAAAGAGGAAAGGGATTCTCTGCGTTAAAAAAATTGAGGTACTAAGCGTTCTATGGCCCGTTTAACATGGTTTAAGGAATATCCATGAAATCGTGGAAGTAAGGATCACACAACACAGATCTTGGATTCTATGCTATAGGAAGAAACCTGAGATAGCACCTAGAAACTAGGACTAGGTTAAATCTGCACCAGACCGGATCATTCAGCTAGATTCATGTGATATTGAATCTGGACTCCCTAGGGTAACTTTTGGGGCACTACAACAAAATAAAATTGATTTCAAACAGACTCCAAAGGAACAGTTCCTTTTAATCAAGAACAACTTAAACCACTATCCACTGACATCTGCTGATTTGAGGGTTTATTGTATAACTCTGCAAGTAGGCACATCATTCTTTATTATTATGACTAGAGGGAGAACAAAAAAATTCTTCCAAATAATTGTTAATTACTTTGGATTTTTTGGAATCACCTAAACCAGAAACCTGAACAAGCTATGGAATATTTTGGGTCTATTAATACAGTAGAAAAAAAATTAAAACTTGGTACTACACTATGTTCGCTACTTTTTAACACATCTACAGTGTCTACCATGCCATTCTTAGTTACAAAGGGTCATATTGTAGATCTTGTGTTTCCATATAGTTCTCCCATGTAGATTTTAAAAATAAACACAATCGTCATGTCATAATAAGAACAGTAATAAATCGCAGTCATCCAATGGTAATAAAAAAACACAATAATAACAACGCAGTACTCCCGCAAAAATAAAAATGCATTGGTCACAACAGAATTGATTTTGAGGAAGTACTCTGAGGGAAACAAAGACTTTAATTGGAGGAAATTCCATCTTAACACGCCCAACCATCTTGCAATGGGGGTGTTCCTTGACCAGCTTAATCACTACATACATAAAATCTCGTTGAGAGTAATTGAGAGTAATGAGGTCTCGGTTCCTTGTAATAAAATACAATTGTAATTAAAAGGGATATCAAACTTGGCTTATATCAACCCAGGAATCTCAACAAAGCATGGGAACCTTTAAGGATAGAACACCGAGACCATTTAGAATAAAAACAATAAATCAATATGCAAAGAATCAATACAACTCTGAAAATCAAATGCAGAAAAATGAAACAAAGAGAAACAAACATTGGTGAACTAGAGAGACCTCCCCAAAATCATTGTGTGGAAGCACGATTTCACAGAGAAAAATCACAATAATCGCAGAGGTTAAGGAGGGAATAAACACCCAGGAGAGAATTCATTGTTGGGTAGACAAATGATCCTACAGTTATTATCCATGCACAGGAAAGCAGGGCATTTGAATCTAAATCCTTAACACCATAATGAAAGACAGTTGATTCGGCTCCTAGCTAACTGCTCAGGCACAGACCAATAACTTAAAGGATAAGGAACAAGAGATAAAAACACAATTTCTCCTTATACTAAAGAAAAATTAAAAATATGAGGAGAAGTCATTTACATTAAGAGTTTGGGTTCGCCATTAGAAATCAATCAAAATTACAGTGAGCATAAGGATGAGATAAATTTGAATTCTGTAATAAAAAATGTTGGGCTCTTCAAGACAAATTCGATGAAAGAAAAATGAAATCTCTTGATAGTATTATGTTGAATAAAACACAAACTTTAACACAATAGAAGTACCTTAATAGAAGGTGTAGGAACATAATTTAACTACCCTTCAATCAAATATGCACATGCATGCCTTAGCTCAATGTGAATGCTCGAAGTCGTTGTCCCACATGTGCTCTATCTAGCTATCACTTGCTAATCGATGTGATCTCACTGTTACCTCCTAGCCAACGCTAGGGGTACTCTTCCTCCCCTTAGCCCCCCAAGCCGCAAAGGGGCCACACACACTATATGATATAATGCTAGCACACAACTCACCTCGCAAGGACGAGCTACCACTCGTTACCCGAGCTAGGTATCCCAACTCCCACAAGAGAAGTTCAGTCAAGATGAAATTTCAACAGTGTAACATTACGCAAGCCAGATTTGATCCATACTCCTCCTATGCCATCCTTTTTATAGAGTTTTCCAAAATTTTCATTAGATCCCTTTTTCATTAATTTAATTAGGAAAAACCTCCCCCATACACATATCGCCCGATCCCCTAGTTGCACAAGAAAATCAATTTATTAATTAATTAATTTTGTCTATTTCCCTCACCCACCTAAAAGAGTTCCTAAAAACACTCCTCGGTGTCCCATTATTCCCTTACAATTCTTAAATGACTTACGGCTTACTTAACTCCTAGTTGAGTTCATGAATAGAAAGTTCCAAAGGCTAGATTCCTTACTAAGTTAGACATTCCCCTTTTTCTTTAAGTTTCCCCTTTTTCTTAGGTTTCCCCCTTTTCTTTAAGTTTCCATAACTAAGTTCAGAATTAACAGGTTTAGACAAAAACAACCAAATACCCTTTGATTAATTAAACCTTTATTAAAATTTCCACTTTAATTATTAATGCTTGAATTTTCTAATTAATTATAAAAAGAACCTTTAGTGAATTGAAATTTTATAAGAAGAACCTTAGTGAATCGAAATTTTATAAAAATAACCTTAGTGAATTAAAATTTCCACCTTAATCCGGTTATATGTCTAATTAGCTTTTTTTTTGTTCTAAACTTCTACTCGGACCTAGGTTTTCAATTCACTAGGATTGGAGACGGTTCTTAAGGGAAAAAATAGTTATTAAACTTTACTTATCACACCATTCATTTAAGGTTGACTAGGTCCTAAGGATGCATAGTTTTCTAGGCCCTAGGTTTATTTACTTACTAGTTAAAATCATGACATTCCCTTTAGGATGCATTACATGCTCCAAGGGTGCCACTCGTATCTTTTCATTTTATTTGGGCGATGTTCCCTTCAAGGTGCAATACGTGCTCCAAGGGTACCACTCGCCTCTTGACTGAATCGGTAGACATCAAACCCCTGGAGTCAATACTCCGTCAGGTGATCTTGTGGGAGACTAAGGGTCTCGAAGGAATAAGGACCCTGCTTTATTGGGGGCCCCTTTGAATCATTGTGAACTACTATCACAGTCTTCCCTCATGACATCGTGGGTCTTATCTAACTAGGTAATCGTTAACCTACAATTCGAGCCATGGAGGGTGTGCTAGTAGGTTGTGGTAGGGATGTTGCTAGGCCTCTTCCTCAATGTCTCTAGTTGTCATGTGTGACCCCTTTAATCCACATGTGTGTCTGGTCGGCAAGCTATCTTCATCCTACATCCATCAACGAATCATGTTAGCAATAAAAATCAACATCATAATATCTAATCATATGTGCATATGTCACATCAACAACATTTAAACCCAATAGACCACTCACTGACTCGATCTAGATTCCAAGGGGTTTCATAGATGCCTCGGCATCCTCAACATCTAGAGTCCTTCACACTCAGGAGAACCCAGTCAATAGAACATGTCTATGTAAATACAACAAAACAACATATCATCAAACCAACAATATCTCATAATCATAATCAATACAACCAATAGTATAATGACCCAGATCACTTGCATGCAAGTGTCCTCAGTGAATAAGTTTCCTCAGGGTGTGCAAGAGTGGGATGTTACATGTGACTTATTTATCAAATAACATGTTGTAATAACTATTGATGCCCACAATTCCTTCTGCAATTTTGCATTACTAAGAATGTTGCTTGCTCTCTCTAGAAGAGCCTTATTCATGTGTTCAACAACCCCATTTTGCTGAGGAGTATAAACCATGGTCTTATTTCTTTTGATCCCAACTTCCTTGCAACAGTTTTCAAATTCCATAGATGTGAACTCACCTCCATTATTTATTCTTAAACACTTGATCGACCTATCATTTTTCTTTTCAACCAAAGCTCTGAATTTCTTAAAAGTATTAAATACATCAACTTTTCTTTTAAGTAAATATACCCAAACCTTTCTCAAGTAATCATCTATAAATGTAACAAAATATGAGGATCCTCCAAAATAAACAATAGGGGATGGTCCCAAAACATATGAATGAATGTATATAAGGATACCTTTTGTTATATATCTTCTTGTTTTAAAATTTTGTCTACACTATTTTCCAAAAACACAATACTTGCAGAAATTCAAATTTAGAAACTTTAAACTTGGAAGTGACTTATGATCAACCAATACCTTAAGCCTTTTTTTGTTCATATTACCTAAACGATGATTCCATACATGAACATAGTCACTTTCACCTTTATATGCTACCACTGCTTGATTTATTTATGTCCTTCCTTCAAGCCGATAAAGGTTCCAAATCCTCTTTTCCTTCATGACTACTAAGATTCCTTTGGACACCTTCAATACTCCACCTTGAGATGTACACCTGTAAAAAGTATAATATAGAACTCCCAAAGATATAAAGTTCTTTCTAAGTTTAGGTACATGCATTACATTTGTTAATGTTCTTATTGATCCATCATGCATTTTGATATGGACGCTGCCAACTCCAACAATTTTACAAGAAAAATAATTTTCCATAAAAAAAACACCATCATGAATATATTTGTAAGTTGAGAACCAATATCTATGAAGACACATGTGGATGGATGCACCAGAATCTAAACACCAATGTTGATTTTGATGTGAAACGTCACAAGTGGACAATACCTAATCAAACATACCTGAACCGAAACCTGAACTTGTTTTAGCTAAATTAGCTTCCTTTTCTTCTTTTTTGGAGTCATGTTTTAATGCATTCTGTCTTTTCCAAAAATCCTTCCTGAGATGCCCATATTTTCCACAAAGCCAACATTTCTACTTACTCTTCTTTCATTTTGACTTTGACCTTGATGTACCCCTCTAATATTTCCCTCTTTCTATAGATCGACCTATGACCACCATTGCTTCTATTGTTGAGTTTTGTTTATTGGATCTTCTCCTCATTTCCTTAGACAATAAAACTCCCACATAGATGTGACTAGATGATCGCAAGTCTGAGGCAAAAAACACATTAGCATAAATGATTTGTCCCCATCTACATACTTTACTTTCATACTAGATAATTGACAAATCAGAGTATTGAAAAAATTTAAGTGATCAACAATTTTTGTACGTTCTTCCATCTATAAATTGTACAATTGCCTCTTCAAGAAGATTATGTTTGTCAAAGAATTTTTCATATACAGACTCTCCAGTCTATTCCATAAAATTTTTGTTGTCTCCTCTCCAATGATTTTAAGAAAAATTTCATCTATTAGACACAAACAAATGGTATTGAGGGCTCCTCCATCCATATCTTTTGAATCCTCATCTATCATGCTTGTCGGTTTCTTTGAATTTCCCTCCAAATCCTTTTGCAATCCTTTTTGAACAAGTATATCATGCATCTTGAGATTACATAGCTCAAAGTTATTCTTTTTGTTGAATTTATCCACCTCAAACTTATAAATCTTCATCTTTACCATTAGCCCAAAACACCGCCCAAACTACAACTTATAAATCCAAGCTCTTTAGAATATGTGGAGAAACCAATATTAAAGTTGAAATTTGACCCTATCAATTAAAAAGTTTAAAACCAAAATATATATAATATATTTATATAAACCTTAAATCCTTTAACTTAAAATACACATCCACCCCACTTTTAAAAGTGATAATTTAATAAAATAAATATTTTTCTTTCAAAATATTTTTTGCATAATATATGAAAAAATCCCCCTATGCCTTTACCTTCTGTTATGTGCATAATAAAACCAAGAAAGGTCCACTCTCATACCGCTCTCGAGATTTGTGCATATACCTTATGTTCAACATTTTTCCACACTGATCATTCCATCGGTATCACTCCATAGGTTATTGTTGTTATCACACCTTCTGCACACAGTAAGGATCAATGAATATTTCTCATCTTCCAACACAGAACACTCAGATCACCCAAATTATCTCTGCATATACCAAGGTCAACGTTCCTCCTCATAGGTGTCGAAAGTGTTAGGGAAATGAATAATTCCGCTGCAATGGACTTGAATCTCGTACTCACACGTCAAATCTCATCCAACTCAGCTCACATACTTTGATATCACTTGTTGGGAAGAAAAAGCATAAACAAGCAATAAACTGAGAACTACAATCACACAATTTAACATAGTGATTTACGTCGAAATCCATGGAAACCACAAAGCAATGATAATCAATATTCTTATTATTCAAGGGAGAATTACAATACTGATGCAACCTTCCCCACTCCTCGAAGAATGATTGCTCTCACCAGGACCTTCTCTTATCTCGGCCTGAAGAGTGTCAATACTCTTCTATCTCCCTATCGGGAGATATGCACCCACAGTTCACTTCGCGCAATCCCCCTTCTTTGATCTATTGGAGGATCGGAACTTCGCTGCTTCGCGAGTTCTCGCTCTATCCTTTGGGCTCTCGGACCCCCGAGACCCAATACGTCAATCAATGTTGACTTCTCTCTCCTCTATCGGAGCTTTGCTTTATCGCACCTTCGCTGATCATGGCACTAAACACTCAGAGTTCAAACTCCCGAGATCCGATGCGCTGAGATGCCGACAACTCGCAATCTCGCTTCCTCGAAACCTCGCTACTCACGCGACCAAGTGATTCCTGCCTCGACTCCTGATACCCGAGACGCCGATATCCCACGTCACCTGTCACATCACCTCGCTGTGGTCCACACTATCCACGCGATCATCGTAATATCGCTTCTCTTTCTTTCGCGATTTCCATGGCCAAGCCTTCCGCCCCTTTCTTGCGAACCCCGAAATGTCGATCCACGAGTCGAGCTATACTCCTCGTGATCCCGATCGACGCTCTGGCCCTCCTGAGCTTTGAAMTTTCTCCACACTTGCATGATGKCTTCCTTTCACTTCTRAAAKATCCTATGTCTCGGATTCCCGCGACTTCTCCTTGGAGAATTCCAACGGTCYGTTCAAATTGCAAATTGAAACAAGCATTTAATCCACGAAGCCCTGTCCAACTGCATGCAAGTTCCCAGCACTTGATCGAACACTTCCAACACAACCTCTCTGTGTATCCCTTCGAYGAATTCCAGGACTTATCTCTCCTGAGCTTYGCGACTTCAAATCCCTCAGGAAGAACTTCTTGCACGCACCCCTTGCGGMAAATCTTCAATCATGACTAAGTGATGAAGTCTTTGATMCTACGCACTCCTGCAACATAAATCCTTCAATCCTCTGCTCAGAATCACAACTCTAAGTCTTTGTCTAGCCTGCRCACGCCTTGCACGRCTTCGGTGCCAAATATGCACTCTTGAAGAGATGAGAACAAAATCTATCTCTAAGTAAACCCTGCAGTCACGCACTCCTTGCAGACAAATTCAACTGCACTCCTTGCAGGGATTCTCTRGCTCACTTAGAGAAACAATTGAAACTCATTCACTGATCTTCTCAGACTTCAAATTAACCATGAAATCACATACACAGCATAATAAAGCAAATGCATGACAGGAAGCAAACATCTATGAGAAAAATATCAACACACAGAGAATAGACACACAACCATGGAATTTAATCAAAGCTTTCTCTATTAATTCAATGTATGTACATGGGTGTTCTCTACACAGTTCTCTGCTTGCTCCTCTTGCTCCTGAATGAATGAATCATCTAAGTTATCTTACAATGTACAAAGGAGGGTGTCTATATCCTGTTTCCCTCTCGAGTTCTAAACTATCAAATCTAGAATTTAATATCCTATCTACTTTACATTAAATATATTAAATGCCTTATCTACCTAAGGACGTGAGCTATCTTCTCAAGGTCCATTTATAATATACAAGTGCGCTTCATTAACTTTACACATTAATGTTTGGTGGAACAAATATCAAGGTGATTTCAAAAATAAATCCACTGGCTCGTCCAGCTGTCCTCTGCTCTCGCGCTGGCTCGCTTGACGTGGGCGATGCTCCTGCATCATACTCCCTGGATTGAAAAATTTCATGGGCTCCTGTCCATGAGCTCCTGCATGGTCTGTCCATGCTTTTGGATAACTACTTCAGTTTCCCAGCTGGCATCCTCCACTGGATGATTCTTCCACTTCACCAGGTACTCGAAGTATTGCTTCCGCCTGGTCTTCTTTCCCACTCTCTTGTCTAGTATGCACTCCATCTGTGGCTTTTCTGCAACTGGTAATTGTTTCATCCAGTGGATCACTGGTTCCTCAGTTCCAGTGTCTATTTCTCCAGCCCTGTATGGGTATAAATCTAAAACATTAAATATCAGAGATATCCCGATGCCATCCGACAACTCAATTTCATACGCATTCTCTCCGAATTTCTTCAGGACTCAGCATGGCCCGATTTTCTTCATTTTCATCTTGTTATATGTTCCCATTGGGAACCTTTCTCTCCTCAAGTGTTCCAGAACAAGATCGCCAACTTCGAACTGAAGTTGTCTCCGATGTTGATCTGCTCTGCGCTTATACTCCTGATTTGACTTCATTAGTCGCTGCTTCACCTGACTGTGAAGTTCCTGCATCGCCTCAGCGAATTCCTCTGCACTAGCGCTGCTAGTTGCAGTCTGATCTGACTCCCTGAGTTCAGAAACTCCTCTCGGCTGTGTCCCATACACAATCTGAAATGGGCTTTTTCCTATACTCCAATTCACCGAATCGTTGTACGCGAACTCTGCTTGTGGCAATACGCTATCCCAGCTACTATGGTGCTCCGTCACCAAGCTTCTCAGCAAGTCTCCCAGACTTTTGTTGACCACCTCAGTCTGCCCATCCTTCTGCGGATGATAAGATGAACTAAACGCCAAGTTAGTCCCTAGATTCTTCCATAGCGTCCTCCAAAAATGACCTATGAATTTGGTATCCCTGTCCGAGACTATGCTTCTCGGTAATCCATGAAGTCTAACAACCTCTTTGAAAAACAAATTTGTGATGTGGGTCGCATCACTGGTTTTCTGACACGGTATGAAATGTGCCATCTTAGAAAACCTGTCTACCACCAAAAAGATAGAATCAACAACCCTCTGCGTCCTTGGCAAACCCAATATGAAATCCATGCTTATCGCCTCCCATGGCCTCTCTGGTATGGGCAATGGATGATAAAAATTTGTATTCTTCTTTCTCCCTTTTGAATGTTGACAAATCTGACATCTGTCAACAAACCTTTTAAAATCTGCTCGCATGCCTGGCCAAAAATACGATTCGATCAGCTTTGCGAATGTTTTGTCATGTCCAAAATGACCTTCTAATCCACCACTGTTCTTCTCTTTCAATAAGTTCTCCCTCATGGAGCAATTCAGAATGCACAGTTGATTTCCTCTGAACAACAATCCCTCTTGGATCATGTAGTATATCCAAGGACTTCTATCCCTGAGAACTGGATTCGCAGCTGCTTCATATGATTCTGCGAAATCTGCATCTCCGGTGTACATGTCCTCCAGATTCTCAAAACCCAATGTCTTGACTTAGAACTCCTATAGCAGCAAACATTTTTTTCTCAAAGCATCAGCCACTTTGTTAGCAGTTCCTGAAATGTGTTAAATCACAAACGTGAAATTATGCATATACTCTACCCATTTTGCATGCTTCTAATTCAACTTCTCTTGTTAACTCACAAACTGCAATGCATGATTATCGGTATACAGAACAAATTCCTTTGGGATCAAGTAATGCCTCCACTTCTTGAGCACCTGTATGATAGAATAAAACTCTTTATCATACGTGGAGTATTTCAGTTTCACGTCATCCATCTTCTCGCTGAAATATGCAACTGGCCTATCCTCTTGACTTAAGACCGCTCCTATAGCATATCCGCTGGCATCACATTTCACCTAAAATGTCTTCTGAAAATCTGGCAACACCAACACTGGTTGCTCTATGATCTTTCGCTTCAACAGATTGAAGCTCCTTTCAGCCTCTTCTGTCCAATGAAAAATCTTATTCCGCTTCTTCACTGTGTCCATCATTGCTTCACTAATTCCACTGATGTTCCTAATGAATTTTTTGTAGAAACTAGCCAGTCCATGGAAACTCCTCACCTCAAAAACATTTCTGGGTGATGGCCAATTCTTGATCACTTCCACTTTACTCGGATCCATTTTCAACTCATTCGCCGAAATCACAAAACCCAAATAAATGAGCTTTGTCTGCATAAATGAAGATTTCTTCATATTGATCAACAACTTCTCCTGCTGTAGCTTTCTCATCACAATGGCCAAATGTTTCAAATGCTCAACCTTGGTCTCGCTGAAGATCAGTATATCGTCAAGATATACGACAACAAAGTTTCCGATGAATTCCCTCAGGACTTCATTCATCAGCCTCATGAAGGTGCTCGGTGCGTTTGTCAAACCAAACGGCATGACCATCCATTTGTACAAACCTTCATTTGTCTTGAATGTTGTCTTCCATTCATCACCTTCCCTCATGTGAATCTTATGATATCCTCTCTTCAGATCAATCTTCAAAAAATAATTTTCCCCACTCAGGCAATCCATCAGATCATCCATTCTCGGCAGTGGAAATCTGTACCTGATGGTGATTTTGTTAATCGCTCTTGAATAAGTGCACATTCTCCAACCTCCATCTTTCTTTGGATTGAGCACTGTTGGAACATCACACAGACTCAGACTCTCCCTGACTAATCCTTTATCCAGCAAATCCTGGACCTGCTTCTTGACCTCCTCATTTTCCTGCGGCGTCAACCTGTACGCGACTTTATTCGGCAAACTCGCTCCTGGTATGAGGTCAATATGGTGACTCACACTTCTCATCGGTGGCAATGAACGAGGTAATTTTTCCATGATGATGTCAGCGAACTCTTCCAACAGTTCCTGAATCTCATCTGGTAGGTCATCCATTCTTATGCTAGTCAGGACAATTCTTGGCTTCCTGACCACAAAGAATTGTGGATCTTCCTTCCTCTCCATCTCTGTAAGCAACTCCTTCCCACCACAATGCTGCATGTCCTTTCAAGCGCGTTATTTCATGCTTGACCTTGTTATCCTCTTCGATATCTTCATAATCGAAGTAGGTATCAAGAGCTCAGATCCAATCCAACAACTCTTCTGCATCCAGGCTTCCTTCATAGACTGGAATGTCCATTTTGGTCTTGGAACTCATCCTGGAAATGGCTTTGATCAACCGCTCGATTGATGCATCCTCTGCTATGACTTCCTCTGCATGTCCAGCTTCCTCTTCAACCTCAGAATCACTAAGATCCCCTACACCAACTCCACGTCTCTGCGTTGTTTCCATCTCCTCAAGCCTTGCTCGGAGATCTCTCATTTGGCGCTCCATTTCTAGATTTCCTGTTGGCCTACCTTTTCTTCTCACCTCCCTATCTTCAGGATCTGGTGATTGTCTTTCTCTTTTGGGTGGCATGGAGAATTCTCTTCCCCTTCTCTACTACAGAAATCGAAGAACTATTCCCGCTCTGATACCACTTGATGCAACCTTCCCCACTCCTCGGAGAATGATCGCTCTCACCAGGACCTTCTCTTATCTCGGCCCGAAGAGTGTCAATACTCTTCTATATCCCTATCGGGAGATCTGCACCCATAGTTCACTTCGTGCAATCCCCCTTCTTTGATCTATCGGAGGATCGGAACTTCGATGCTTCCCGAGTTCTCGCTCTATCCTTTGGGCTCTCGGACCCCCGAGACCCGATACGTCAATCAATGTTGACTTCTCTCTCCGCTTTCGGAGCTTCTCTTTATCGCACCTTCGCTGATCGTGGCACTAAAAACTTGGAGTTCAAACTCCCGAGATCTGATGCACCGAGATGCCGAAAACTTGCAATCTCGCTTCCTCGGAACCTCGCTACTCACGTGGCCAAGTGATTCCTTCCTCAACTCCCGATACCCGAGACGCCGATATCCCGCGTCACCTGTCACATCACCTCGCTGTGGTCCACACTATCCATGCGATCATCGGAATATCACTTCTCTTTCTTTCACGATTTCTGTGGCCAAGCCTTCCGCCCCTTTCTCCCGAACCCCGATATGCCGATCCACGAGTCGAGCTATACTCCTCATGATCCCGATCGACGCTCTGGCCCTCCTGAGCTTCGAACTTTCTCCACACTTGAACGATAGCTTCCTTGCACTTCTGAAGGATCCTATGTCTCGGATTCCCGCGACTTCTCCTTGGATAATTTCGACGTTCCGTTCAAATTACAAATTGAAACAAGCACTTAATCCACGAAGCCCTGTCCAACTGCATGCAAGTTCCCAGCACTTGCTCGAACACTTCCATCACAACCTCTATGTGCAACCCTTCGACAAATTCCAGGACTTATCTCTCCTGAGCTTCGCGACTTCAAATCCCTCAAGAAGAACTTCTTGCACACACCCCTTGCGACAAATCTTCAATCACGACTAAGTGATGAAGTCTTTGATCCTTCACACTCCTGCAGCAGACATCCTTCAATCCTCTGCTTAGAATCACAACTCTGAGTCTTTGTCTAGCCTGCGCACGCCTTGCATGGATTCGGTGCCAAATCTGCACTCTCGAAGAGATGAGAACAAAAGCTATCTCTAAGTAAACCCTGTAGTCACGCACTCCTTGCGGACAAATTCAACTGCACTCCTTGCAGGGATTCTCTGGCTCACTTAGAGAAACAATTGAAACTCATTCACTCATCTTCTCAGACTTCAAATTAACCATGAAATCACATACATAGCATAATAAAGCAAATGCATGACAGGAAGAAAACATCTATGAGTAAAATATCAACACACAGAGAATAGACACACAACCATGGAATTGAATCAAAGCTTTCTCTATTAATTCAATGTTTGTACATGGGTGTTCTCTACACAGTTCTCTTCTTGCTCCTCTTGCTCCTGAATGAATGAATCATCTAAGTTATCTTACAATGTACAAAGGAGGGTGTCTATATCCCGTTTCCCTCTCGAGTTCTAAACTATCAAATCTAGAATTTAATATCCTATCTACTTTACATTAAATCTATTAAATGCCTTATCTACCTAAGGACGTGAGCTATCTGCTCAAGGTCCATTTACAATATACAAGTGCACTTCATTAACTTTACACATTAATGTTTGGCGCAACAAATATCAAGGTGCTTTCAAAAAGAAATCCGCTGGCTCGTCCAGCTGTCCTCTGCTCTCGCACTGGCTCGCTTGACGTGGGTGATGCTCCTGCATCAAATACCCAACACATGCATACAACCATACTCTCCTCACATACACACTACACTCCATTGTATTTCTCTCCACACCTCTATGGGTATGTTTGTTATATAGTGTCAGTTATAGGGTTAAAGAAACTCATTACAACCTAATCCATCAGTTACACAACTTGTTCACTGAAGTGTGCATGCAGCACAATCTAAATTTAGTTGATGTATATGCAACCACATGGGAAATTAGTTGGCACATTTTCAACACTTTATACAAAAAGGATATGTTTTTTTAGCAATAACATAGTGCATGGTCATAATTCTTGGTGGCCATGAGAATCCAACTCTCCTAAGTATGTATTCCTTACTATGCACGTCACATGTCCTTTTTGTCTAGAGGAAAGAGAGTGAGTGTCCATGCACACATTTAACTAGTTGACTTTTCATAGGTTAAATAAATCTGGTAGCCATTTATATTTACGAGCAACATGGATAAAAAAAAAATCTAATTGTGTATTTACTTAAGAAATATAGTTTTTGTGTCATTCATCCAGTATATTTACGAGGAACATCCTTCAATATAATTCATTTTGTTGTTTTTCTTATATCACCTTTCACATGTCTTCCTCTCTAAGTTGACTTATGGAGCTACAACACTCAGTATCTGTGATATTTAGGTTTTTTATTTTGTTCATTATATAAAAAATAACCATAAAGAAAGGTTAATTCTATGAAAAAATCCACTTATATATAAGGGTTTGTGTAGTATTTCACAAGAAAATAACAAGTATATTCAATATCCAATTTATAGGTGAATTTGATAATTGATGGTTTATTTTTGAGCAAAATATCTTAAATTTGTTCGAAATAAATGAAGAAGCGTAATTGTTTGAGATTTTATAGTTGGTAGATATTGATAGAATGTGACAATAATAATACTTAGATAGTTATGTGTCCAATTCAGATCCAACTTTTAAGATATATATTGATCTCTAGAAATCCTACATATACTCATGTGTATTAGATAACAAATTCGTTCTACATAGAGTTCCATTTGGTGTGTGTTTAATTTCTATTTATTTTCTATGTGCTTAATTTATATTTCGGTATCATAGCTTGGAATGAGAGGCTCTAAGGAAGAGGTTCCCTCTGATAAGATTGCAGAATAGTAGTGAGAGTGATAGAGGCTACCATGCAATTATAGATACATTCGTTAGTGTAAGGAGTTACATGTCATGTTGGAAATACTAAAACAACTGAGAGGGGGGGTGAATCGGTTGTTTATAAGCTTAAACAATTTTATACCTTTTAAATAATTATTAAGATTTCTTCATGTGTCATCTACCAACATACAACATATGTATAGTAAGAGTAAAGATCATCAGTCACACATAAAATACACACAGAGAC
>SNQJ01S0000556.1:192767-226987 GCA_010110895.2 Picea sitchensis
TTGCCATTAATGACAACAATCATCACTGCATTCTATCCACTGAATTTTCCAACATGTCATCTAGAGGGTTTGCCACTATTCCAGGGATCCAACAACAATACATGATGAATTTATATGCATTGAGAAATTTTATACATTTAATGTGTTGAATTGTGTGTTTATAACAACATTGTGAAAATTGTTGTGTGTTAATAAATTGACATTATAGATAAATTCATCTTATTTATTTTTATATTTAGTCATGCCAAAGGAAATGGAAACATATCTAAATGAATAAAATAAGTTAGATGGATTTAATTATATAAAATGGAGGTTAAGATGCAGACTTTATTGGAAGCATGCAATGCATGGGTAATTGTGGGTGAAATTGAAGATAAACAAGTTGCTCCTTTACCCTCCGTCTAAGGTTGGGAGAAAAGAGAAACCAAGACAAAGTTTATCTTGAGAATGTATGAGAAATAAATTATTATTCCCCATATAAGAGAATGAAAGACATCAAGTGAGACATTTGAGGCATCCAAATGTTTCTATAAAACAATAAATACAAATAAAGTCATATTTATTTTTGAAGAGGAAGCTTCTTCCAATTAAAATGGAAGAAATTGAAAGCATTACTAATTATCTATCTAGATTTAAATATTGAAAAGATAAGTTAGGAAATATTGGTGAATAAGTATCAAGTAGTGATCTTCTTGCTGTAAACATTGAATGTTATGTTTCATGAATATGATGTATTTATTACCGGTATTGCAGAAAGAGAGAAATAACATACATTTGATGACTTGGAAGGGATCCTTATCTAAGAAGAAGAAAGGAGGGAGAGTTTCAACAATAGATTCCAAAATTCAGATTAAGCTTTGATGGATAATGGTGGGAAGCCATACAAAGAAAATCCATGATTAAAGAAAAAAGAAGACAAAGTTGACATGAAACTATGTCAAGGTGGGATTACATCAAAGACAAATAGTAATATGGAGAATAATGGTGCATGTTTAATTATTCTTGTAAGTTTGGACACTATGATTATGACTATATAAAAAATAAGTTTAATGAATCCAAATATAGAAGACAAGAAGACAAATTTGTTGATAGAGAAGGAGAGGTAAGTGAAGACATCAAAAATCTAAATTTGTTTATTTCAAAATCATAAACATATGATTGTAATGTATGGTTCATAGATTCAATATAATCTATTCATATGACTTGTAATAGATATTGGTTTAAAACCTATCATGAAGAAGCCAATGGTTATAAAATCTATCTAGGTGATGAGAGATTTCGTTAAAGAAAAAGGATATGGAATATATCTATGAATTTTCCAAATGATCATGTGAAACAAACAAATCATGTAATGAATGAAAAAATCTAATCTCAATTTTAGAAATCAAATATGAAGGTTTGAAAGTTGAATTTTGGAAGTCATGTTGTCAAGCGAAGGATATGGAAGATCATTACAAATCCATAGCAGAAGGAATCAGAGTTGGAGATACAAACTTAGTGTTACTATTGAGATTCATCAATTTTTATTGTCTACAAATGTGTCTAAAAAATAACTATGACACTTAAGATATGGACATTTAAATATCAAAAATATAGTTTTACTTCAAAGAAAAGAGAGGGTGAAATATCTTCTAATTTTTAAGAATGAGCATGTTGAATGTGATGGTTGTGCACTAGGAAAACAACATAGGAATGAGTTTCCAATGAGGACAAAGAAATGGAAAATACATTTTCTTGAATTAGTGCATGAAAATGTTTGTCATTTGATGCAAATTAAATCACTTGTGGGATCTTATTATTTCCTTATATTCATTGATGATAGAATGAGATTCACATGGGTCTATCTCTTGAGAAATAAAAGTGATGTTTTTGAATACTTCACATTAATATAAGTACTGCACATTTATTTTACAGGGAAATATTGAACATCGTGGCTTTAAAGTGTTCTATAAGATACAGAGCATCATGTAAAACTATATCTTTTTATGCTAAATTGTTTCTATATGATACATAGGATCCTGTAGAAATATATATTTTTTGTCTGGATGGTTGTATCTATTGTAGAAATGGTTGGATAAGGCTTTTGTGTTGCTGATATTAATAATTGGATTGTCGATGTTGGTATGGACCCTTGAATGTTTTCCATTAATTGTAAAAATGTCCCTATAGGTTGATCCTGTAAAATCCTGTAGGATGATCCCGTAGAAATATGTAGGATAACCTTATAGGTCACTTTTAGTAGAAAAAAATGTAAAATGTAATTTGTTGTGTATCGAAAGTGGTGTTGATGGACGTGAAATAGGGAAAGCAAGGTTAATTGAATGGAAATGATGGAAAATGTTATGTATGGATGATCAAAGAAAACTGAAAATGATTACTATCCTTATTGATTTGTTGTTGACTATTTGTTGATTTCACTCTCATGCAGAAGGATGCAACAAATGAAGTGTTGGGTACCTATAAAACAAAACATTAGTAAAAAAAAATTATACTCTTTTGTTTTCTCTTTTTTTCTTCTTCTTTTATTCCACAGATATGAGACTGCCTCCACTAGAGGTTTTCACCCATAGATTTGTACCCATAGATCTGTACTATATGCCTCAAAGAGGTTTTTATCTAGGAACTTCATTTTCTTTTTCTTATCTCTCATTATTTGGATGGATTGAGAGAATATTTGTTGTCAAACACATCCATATTATGTGTCTTTACTATTTCTATGAATTATTCTCTTGTCAGTGGCTTGTTGTAAACTTTTAGCATGAATCCATTTACTAACAAAGGAATTATTTCTTCATCAATAGTTATGATCTGGAATGAACCATTATCATAACATTTTTCAATGGTGTAAGTCCCTAACCATCCGATCATCAGTTTCCCCTTAAATTCTTTGAATATGGAATCATATAAGAGGGTTGCATTCCCTTATTTTAACTTATTATGCTTAATTTTCTTGTTATGCCAATATTTTCTCTGTTGTAGCATTCTAAATTCATCTAATTCATTTAATTGGCTCAATTTTTCTCTTTGTGTTGATTGTAAATCCATGTTAATTTAGTTGTTTTCCTTAATGTATGGTACTCAAATTAAACAGGGAGCATGGATTTATTACCATAGATTAACTCTAAGGGTGTGATCCCAATCATGTGATGTTGTATGCCCATGCTACTTATGTGAGTTTCTTTGACTACTTTTTATTTTTCATGATGATTGTTTTGGTGAGGATGTTCTCCAATTCTCGCTTGGTGACTTCAACCTGCCCATTTTCTTGTCTATGATAGGTTTCAGACTTCCTATGATGTATTTTGTGTTCCTTCATGATTTCTTCAATAAGTCTGGATGTAAATTGAGGTCCTTGGTATGTGACTATTTATATTGGATAAACAAACCTTGAGAATATGCATTCTTAGAGGAATGAAACTACATTTTTTTCTATGGAATCCTTCATAGCTTTTACTTCATCCCATTTAGTGAGATAATAAATGCATACTTATGCAGACCCCCTTCTCTCTTAAGGGCTACGCGACCTCCCAGTTAGGATCTTCGATTCTAGAGTCGAACAACTCTTTAAAACCTTGTTGGTCTCATTTTGTATTAAACACAGGTCCTCTCATCTCCCTGCACATGCTTCACAATACCCACGACTTTCCCTTTTGCATTCTGTGAAATCTCAGAGTTGGTGTTAGGGCCTTTTCTCTTGGCCCCTCCTCAGATGTGAACTTGGGTGATGACCTCACACCTACACATGATTGTGGGTGCACTCAAGAGTGGTTTGCAGTCAAACCTATTTTCACCACACAATTCAACCTGATCCTCCACGTGTCTTTTCTCTAAAACTGTGGTCTCGATTGCGGCCCACCCTCAATATCGTAAAGATCGAACACTTTCTATCCCCACAATGCTAGATGATTATCGATCTCACAATATTGATGGTGTTGAATGAATTGATTTTTTAGATCGACCCTTTCCCAATCCACGGACCATGTCTGCCCCTCCCAAAAAAATAGATGTGATCTATTCGCAATTCTAGACTTAGGGGTTTTGAAATATCAAACCCTACTTTCTTTCGCACTTCAATCAATGGCCCTTCTTCCACTTCAGGTGTTTGATGTTTCAACTCAGATCAATGGTCCTGTGACCCTCTTCTTTATCAACGGTCGAGATCTCCTCCAGTCTTTGGACTTCATATATTTCAAATCTCAAACTTCACCCTTTCTCAAATGAATTTTATCCAAAGGTTATAATCCACTAACGTGTGTCCTCCTCAGATCAATGGTTTTGATCCCTTCGTGTCTCCGGACTTCAGAATTCTCAACTCTCAAGTTTTCTCTGTCCTCAAAGTATGTAGAATCCTACCGCATGTCCACTTGATCTGACAATTGAGGATTTTTCAGGTCTTTACCCGGAAGTCCACATATTTTGTCCACGTCTCCCTTAGATCTGATGACTATGAATTACTTCAGGTATATACCCAGAGCTAATATATCTACAACACATCTCCCTTGATCTGACGATCAATAATTTATTCGAGCGTTTACCTAGAACTCATAGATCTACGCCACGTCTCCCCTCATCTTTGATGAATTAGATTCACTTCGGGTGATCTGATGACTGAAATTTACTTCAGATGATCTAACACCTCAGATTTTCTTTGGTTGATCGAACGGTTGAGATTTACTTCGGATTTCTATCTCTTCGGGATTCAAAAATCTCACATCTCAAACTTGACTCCTCCTGAACTCATGGTATCTAACGTCTCAGATTCACCTTGGTGATGCAATGCTTGAAGTTTACTTCGGATGATTTGACTTCTCAGATCTACTTCGGTTGATTGAACAATTTAGGTTGACTTTGGATTTCTTGCTCTTTGAGCTTCAAAAATCTCAGTACTCAAACCTTGGTGATTTTTCTTTCCTGAGTGTGTGAAGTGCTAAGGATCGTGCACCTTCTTCCAATCAAACAGTTGTTGATCTCTTGCACTATGATCCAACGACCACCGTCACTCCTCCTCTGGAGCTTATGATCTCTTCTAACTTAGAATATTTTCTAAGTCTTCAAAGGCCTCTACCTTTGAACCTCCTATGATTTCGTCTCTCGAACCTCGACTACACTTTTGAGAAGTTCTATCCCTCTTGAGCTTGGCCTTCGTTAAGGTTTTGACTTCCCACGCACTCGTTGCATTTCAGGGATTTTCGATAACTCCGATCTAAAGGATTTATTGAAAAGAAATTATTCTCACCGTCCTGTCATTCTCCTTTTTCTCGATGCACACCTTGCAACCTATTCCTACGCAAGGTTTGAGTTCTTGCAGATGACTGTGCACACCTTGCAGCAGTCACTTTGCACTCCTTGCAAAGGGGAAGTTTCATGTTATCTCTTCTGAGCTTCGAAACCGAAATAGATCCCGTCAACTCACTCCTTGCATTCTATGTGCACACCTCACACTGATTTGACATAAGAGAAACAAAAAATTATGATAAAAATCATAATTCCATCTACTCGTAATGAAATTCATTCATTCATGAAAAGACAATAACAGGGAATTGCAAACAATGTCCACACCATGCATTGGGTCAATTTTCCTCTGTTATATTCATTCAAAAGTAAAAATGGCTACAATTATAATCAAAACAACAACTAAAACTCATAAATATCCTACTAACTTGCAACAAACTCATTTGGGCGTACACAATCTCTATTTTTCTCTGAGGGTCCTTAGGTCCTCTCGGCTCCCTGTGTAGGCTTCATGATACCCACGACCTTCCCTTTCGCATTCTGTAAAATCTTAGAGTTGGTGTTAGCGACTTTTCTCTTAGCCCCTCCTTAGATGTGACCTTGGGTGATGACCTCCCTCCTACACACGATTGCGGGCGCACTCAAGAGTGGTTTGGGGTCAAGCCACTTTTCGCCTCGCAAATCATCTTGAGCCTCCATGTGTCTTTTCTCTAAAACCATGGTCTTGGTTTCCACCGACCCTCAATCTCATAAATATCGAGCATTTTCTATCCCCGCAATGAGATATGACCATTGATCTCATGATCTTGAAAGTCCTGAATGAACTGATGGTTCATATCGGCCCTTTCCCAATCCACAGACCAGGTCTACCCCTCCTAAATCAACGAATGTTATCTATTCCCAATTCTAGACTTCAGGGTTTTGAAATCTCAAACCTTGCTTTCTTTCGTACTTCTATCTTTTGACGATGACAATCTGTAGACACCTGTCCTGCTCAATCAAAGGTCCTACTTTGACTTCGGATGTTTGACCTTTCAAATCAAATCAATGGTATTGTGACCCTCTTCTCAATCAATGGTCAAGATCTCCTACGGTCTTTGGACTTTGTAGATTTCAAATCTGAAACTTCACCCTTTCTCCAATGACTTTTATCTGAAGGTTATAATACACTGACGCATTTCCTCCTCGGATCAATGGTCGTGATCCCTTCGCATCTCCGGACTTCAGAATTATCAACTCTCAACTTTTATCTCTCCTCGAAGTATGTGGAATCCTGTCGTGTTTCCACTTGATTTGACGATCGAGGATTTCTTTGGTTCTTTACCTAGAGTCCACATATTTTCTCCATGTCTCCCCTAGATATGACGGCTATAAATTACTTCGGTTATATACCCAGAGCTCACAAATCTACACCATGTGTCCCTTGATATGATGGTCAAGAATTTCTTCGAGTGTTTACCCATAACTCACATAGATATGCCATGTCTCCCCTGATCTCCAATGGATCAGATTCACTTTGGGTGATCGGACGCCTGAAATTTACTTTGGACGATTTGATGGCTCGGATCTGCTTCAACTGATCGATCAGTTGAGATTTACTTGACTCCTAAATCTCAAGTATCAAACTTGACTCCTCCTGAACTCACGGTATATGATGACTCAGATTCACCTTGGTGATCCAACGCTTGAATTTTACTTCGGACGATCTGATGGCTCAGATCTGCTTCGACTGATCGAATGATTTAGGTTGACTTCAGATTTTTGACTCTTCAGGCTTTGAAAATATCAGTTCTCAAACCTTGGTGAGTTCTCTCTCCTGAGTGTGTGAAGCGCTAAGGCTCATGCACCTTTCTTCAATCAGACGGTTGTTGATCTCTTGCACTGTGATCCAACAACCACCGTCGCTCCTCCTCCTAAGCTTCTAATCTCTTCTAACATAAAATATTTTCTAAGTCTTCAAAGGCCTCTACCTTTGAACCTCCTTCGATTCCATCTCTCGGTCCTCGAATACACTTCTGAGAAGTTCTATCCCTCCTTAGCTTGGCCTTCATAAAGGTTTTGACTTCCCGTGCACTCCTTGTGTTTCAGGGATTTTTGATATCTCAGACACGAAGAATTTCTTGAAAATAAATTCTTCTCACCCTCCTGGTATTCTCCTTTTTCCCGATGCACACCTTGAAACTGATTCTTAAACAAGGTTTGAGTTCTTGCATATGACTGTGCATGCCTTGCATCAGTCACTTGGAATGTAATGACCCTTTACTTATTAATATGAATAATTTCATAAATAATCCTAAAATCAGCTAAATTATAATTAATTATTATATAACCTTAATTAATTATATGTTATTAATTAATTATTTTGACTATGATTAGCTTAAGTATGATTAACTCTTTAATTAAAGGTTAATGATTAAATTGATTAATTAAGTATTAAACAAAGGGGGGAAAATAAAATATAAGGTTAAATGGGGTTACGTATCCCATAGGGGGATAACGTAACCCATACGTAAAAGGGAACATTTAAGTAAAGGATAAGACAATTAATAAGAAATAAATGAATGGATAAGGCATTAATAAAGAGATAAGGTATTTGGTGGGGAAAGTAAATGTGCGGGGCGGTGAAGGAGGAATAAGGGAGGTGGAGAAGGAGTATGAGGGGGGATATTGATTCATGCATTCGACGAGAGAGGGAGCTTGGAGTATGGGGACAGAGTGAAATTTTACAGTGGGATTTACAGTGCACCGGGGCTGAAGAGGTTTTGGGCTCGGAGGGCTAGGACGTCCGTTGATGTCCTAGGGCTAGGCGTACTAGTTGGTAGGGTGGCTGGTTTTGGGGTGTCCTAAGGAGCAGGTTCAAGCGAAGGGGGCAAGCGGCTGCAGATAGCATCAGAGTGAGGTATGTAAATGGTTACCAAATTTTATTTATTGAAATATTGGATTGATTGTGCTAGGTTAAGTGAAATTTGAGTAAATTTCAAATTTACTGTTCTGTTTTAATTATATGGTAGTTTAAATTAAATGACGGTCTTTACATGGAACTCCTTGCAAATGGGAAGTTTCATGCTATCTCTTCAAATCTTTGGAACCAAGACAAATCTCGTCAATTCACTCCTTGCATTTTGTGTGCACACCTTGCACCGATTCGACATAAAATAAACAATTGAAACTTATACTAATATTCACAGTTCCATCTACTCGTAACGAAATTCATTCATTCATGAAAACACAATAATAAGGAATCACAAACAATGTCCACACCATGCATTGGTTCAATTTTCCTCGGTTATATTCATTCAAAAGTAAAAATGGCTATAGCTATAATCAAAACAACAACTAAAACTCAAAAATCTCCTACTAACTTGCAACAACCTCATTTGGGAGTAAAAAACCTCTATTTTTCTTTGAGGTTCCTTAGGGTCCCCCCCGACTACTTGTTTACTCCAAAACCTAACCTAACGACTATCTTAGTTCAATCACATTCCAGATCAGGAGTGGAAACTCCCACTTCGCTCACGATCGTTCAAGTGTGATTCAAAATATTTTCCACCGCTGCGTTTAGAAGTGCTTCAAAATATTCATTGTAACTACCAGCGTTGAGATTCCAAAAAGATTCCCAGGCGTTGAGTGGTCCTGCTCTGCATTCTCGTTAATGTTTCTCCTGCATCACATACCAATATGTGCCTTTTTTTCCCTGATGGAGGATCAATTGGGCCTATGATGTCCATGTTGCACTTATAAAATGATTCCAATGATACTTGGGGTTGTAAAGACATCTCACTCCTCTTTGTAGATTTCCCCATTCTTTGAAATTCACCACAATGTGAAGTGTATTGTTGAGCATCTCTAAGTAGGGTCAGCCAATGATATACAACTTGTAAGATATTGTAAGATACCTTCTTTTTTGCATAATTTCCCCCACATGATTCATCATGACAATCATGGAGGATGTCATGTAATTCATCTTCTCTTAAGCATATCCTCAATATTTGTTCTGGGAAAAATTTGAATAGATAACCAACTAACCAAGTATAGTATGGACTCCTCCAAACAGTCTTGCACATCTCCCTGTAGGAGAAATGTTGATTGAACTTCCCCATTGTCAAATAATTTTGTATATCAACAAACCAGGGATTTTTTGTTGATATCGAAAATAAGTGCTAATTTGGAAACTGATCATCAATTATTTCTTCTCTATATGGAATAATTAACTGGTACAAAAAATATGCAACTACATTTTTCTTTATAGGCTTATCAAGAATAGTTAGATAAAAAAAATTAATAACAAAAGTCATCTAATTAAAGAGATTTATGTGGTTGGGGTTTTCATGATTGATCGGAATGGCCACAATTTTGTCAATAGACTGTCAACATTTCTTATCCAAATCAGGATCCATCTTCAGGACATTGAGCCTGGGTTCAGATGATGAGAAGAGTTGGTTTTAAATACTAGAGTTGAGGTGATATCTAGGTGTCGGCTAGGTTATTTGGTAAATTTCTTTTTTAGTGTGATTAAGTTTTATTAGGGTTTTGTTTTATKTTGTTTTAAGATTATTTTAAATTATTATTAAATCAATGTTTATTGATTTTAGTTTTAATTAACTAGAATCTAGGTAATTAGTAGGGTTTATTTTTAGGTATTAAGTTATTTTAGGGTTTGCTTATTATTGTTATTTAGGGTTTAATGTTTCTTAAAAAGTTTTTTATTAATTTTAGGGCTTAAAACTTAGTTATAATCAAATATGTTTATAAGATTATAGGTATAAAGATTTAAAGGTTCTTAATAAGTTATCTTGAGCTAGTTTAGTTTTAATTTTATTGTTTAAGATTATGATCAATTCTATTCCTAAGCCTTTTAATATTCTTTAACGAGAATTTTTATTTTAAAAAGTGTTTTATATTCGAGAGTGATTTCTAATTAGGTGGCATTATTGATAAAATTGGGTTTAATGAATTAATCTTAATATTGAGATAGTATTTATCAATGATTATTATTGTTTATTATGAATCAAAGGGAGCCAGTTTTCACTTAGTTCTAACCCACTATCTCTGTTCAGGTTGCTAGGATGTTTACGGATTTCAATGGCTTCTCTAACACGCCGTTTAAAGAGGTGATTTTCTTTGGCGATGATTTTGGTGTCTTCTAGGTGGATATGGTGTCTTGTTTTAAGGGAGTGTTCAGCTAGGGAAGAGGTGCAGATGCATTCATTATTAATGTCAGCTCCATATTCTTTTATCCTAATCTAGAAGGAGAAACCAGTTTCACCGATGTAGCATTTTCCACATGGGCACTCTATTTTGTAGATTCATTTACCTTTGTGAGGGTTGATTTTGTCTTTGACAGATCTCATATTATGTTTGATGGTTTCAAGTGTTTTGAAGGAGGTCTGAATATATTTTTTGCTAAGGACTCTTGCAATATTATCGGTCACTCCTTGGATGTAAGGGAGGCAGGCATCTCTATTAGGGTATGGTCTTTTGGGACGGTGGACTTATTGTGTGTTTTTTCTAGGGCTCTGTTTATTGCATTCTTAATGTCTTTGTGTTTATAACCTATGTTCTTAAAATTCTTGGTAAGGTTATCTGTTTCTTTATCTAGGTGTGCTTCATCGGAGATTCTTATGGCTCTAGTCGCTAAAGTTTTTAGGACACCTAGTTTCTGGTTCGGGTGGTGATGGGAGTTTGCGTGGAGATAGTTCTCAGTGTGAGTCTTTTTTCTATAAACCGCATGTCCTAGATCCCCATTACTTTTCCTCTTGATAATAACGTCTAGAAAGGGGATGCTATCATTCTCTTCGAGTTCCATTGTGAATTTTATTTCTTTGGATATGTTGTTTAGGTGTTGAAATAAATTTTGTAATTCTTCTTTCTCATGGGGCCAGAGAACATTCGTGTCATCAACAAATCTTTTCCACCTTAAAGGTTTTAGGGGAAAGGAGTCCAGGGCTCTCTTTTCAAAATTTTCCATGAAAAGGTTAGCAACAATGGGGGACAATGGGGAGCCCATTGCTACACCATTGGTTTGTTCATAGAATTCTCCTTGATAACTAAATAAAGTGGAGTGTAAGCAGACCTCGACTAGGCTAAAGTTGTTTCTGGGTCAGTGACTTCTTTGATAATTTGGATAGCTTCATCTAAAGGGATTTTGGTGAAAAGGGAGACTACGTCAAAACTTATGAGGGTGTCATGAGGCCTTACTTTTTCATTTTTAATGATTTTAATAAATTCATTGGAGTCTTTAATGAAAGAGTCAGTGTGGCCTACCAAGGGGTTAAGGATCTTGGCTACGTGTTTAGCTAGCTCATCAGTTGGTGATCCTATGGTATTCACTATGGGTCTAAGAGGAATATCTTCTTTTGATATTTTGGTAGACCGTAGATTCTTGGGGTGATCTCATTGTTTGGGGTTAAACGTTTCTTAGTTCTTTCGTCTAGGTTGGAGCTATTGATGGCATTCTTTACTTGCCTTATAATCTTATTAATAGGGTTGCAATTAAGTTTTCTAAAGCTGCCACTCTGAGAAAGGTGTTAATTCATTTTCCTATTATAATCATTAAGGTTCATGAGGACATTGGCGCCACCTTTGTCTGCCCTAAGGATCACCGAATTTTTATTGTTTCTTAAGTCCTTTAAGGCTGCATGCTCTTCTTTACTCAAATTTCTTTTTGGAGGTTTAGCTTTGCACAGAATAACTAAACAGTCTTGGCGTATTAGCTCTTTGTCTTCATTGGTGAGGTATTGTATTCTATCCTCTACGCAACATATAATATTATCGATGGGTATGGAAGTTAGGGAGACAAAGAAATTAAGTCCTTTCTCTAATACGCCCAGCACCGCTTTGTTTAGTGCATGCGCAGATAGGTTTACTATCGTCATCACGTTGGTATTTTTGTTGTTGTTTTCGCTATTGAGTAATTGTTCTAGCTTGGAGGCATGCCTATTCTGAGCTTCTAATTAACTCTTGTCAGCTTTCATGGCTGCAATGGCATCCACTATTTTCCATAGTTTGGGCATCACAACTTGCGCTAGTTTCACATGGAATATGAGCACGTTTTTGGATAGGTGTTCCAGATTACACATGTTCTTTCTGATTTCGCCTTTAACAATGGATAACCCTAGTCTGGAGAAGGCCATGTTGTTCCATTTTTTTTTGGTTCTGTGTTGGATCTGCGTGAATTTGGGGAGCATGTTTTTATCCCTACATTTTTTTAAAAATTCCATATCTTCCACTCTTCTCTTTATCTTCACCTGGAGCTTTTCTAAAATGCGAATTTCATCCAGAGTCTCCCTACCATATAGGGAAATAATTAGATTAAAAAGATTTCTGTTGTTGGGGTTTTCATGATTGATCGGAATGGCCATAGTTTTGTCAATAGACTCTCGATGTTTCGGATCCAAATCAGGATCCATCTTCAGGACATTGAGCCTAGGTTCAGATGATGAGAAGAGTTGGTTTTAAATACTAGAGGTGAGGTGAAATCTAGGTGTCGGCTAGGTTATTTGGTAAAAAAAAAATTTAGTGTGATTAAGATGGATCCTGATTGGGATCCGAAATGTCGACATTCTATTGACAAAACTGTGGCCATTCTGATCAATCATGAAAAGTCATCTAATCATTCTACCATTTATGTCAGGTTTGTTTATCAAGTATCTAATGGCAGCATGATTTGTATGTACAAAAAATATATACCCTATAACATAGTGTCCCAATTTATTGAGAGCATGGACTTCTACTAGAAGTTCATTTTCTGTAATAATGTAGTTGATTTCTACTCCAACCAATTTTTTACTTACGAAATAAATTTCATAAGGTTTTTTATCTTCATCTTGTCCTAATACTTCTCCTACATACTTTTCTAATGTATTATCATGAATGTTAAATGGGAGAGCCTAATTGGGACCTTGTAGCACAAGAGAATTTGAGGGTTTATCTTTTATTGCTTCAAAATCTTGTTGGTAGTTTAGAATCAAGCAATAATATACATCCTTAGATAATAGTGTAAACATGGGAGAAGGTATCTTACTAAAATATTTGATGAACCTATTGTAATATCCTGAATGTTCAATAAAACTTATGATATCCTTTGGTTTCAGAGGTTTAGGAAGTAGGGTGATGATTTTGATTTTGTTTTTGTATAATTCAATCCCCCTCGAGGATAGATGGTGTCCTAACGAAATCCCTTCATTCATAATCATATTTGATTTTTCATAGCTAAGGGACAAGATCATTTCTCTACATCTTTGGAGAACCTTATTTGGATTTTCTAAGGCCTCATCAAAATAATTTCCATAAGGGGTAAATTCATCCATATATATCTCAACTTTATCATGAATGAGTTTTGAAAATATGTTGAGAATTTATCTTTGGAAAGTAGTTGGGGAAATATATAGGTTGAATGGTAATACTTTGTAGGAAAATGTACCCCAGGGAAAAGTAAAGTTGATTTTGTCCCGATCTTCAGGACTGATCTAAATTTAGTTGTATATACTAAATCCATCTAGGAATGAAAAGAATTCCTTCCTAGATAAGACATCCAAGACTTGGTCAATAAAGGGCAAGGGGAAATGGTACTTTCTGGTAGCCTTGTTTAACTCTCAGTAATCCACACAGATAATCCATTTCCAATTCTTCTTTGGAACAATAACTAGAGGGGAGACCCATTCACTATTTGATAATGGATATATGAATCCAACATCCACCATCTTTTTAAGTTCTTGTTTAACTATGACTTTCATTATAAGGTTCATCCTCCTTTGGGGTTGCCTAATAAGTTTGCAGTCCTCTTTGATATAGACATGGTGAGTGCAAATAGAAGGATGGATTCCTTTCATGTCTTTATAATCCCATGCAAAATCTTCAACATTTATTTTCAACACATCTAGTAACTTTTGTTCTTGCTGACTAGTAATTTTGTTATTGATTTTTAGAGTTTTTGTTGGGATGATCTCTATAGTTTTGACTATTGGATATTCTATATCACCAGTGAACAAATCTGTCCATAATTCTTTATTATTTTTAGAAAAAAAAATTAGATCTATTATCATCATTTATCCTTCTCTTTTCACATAAGCCGGATATTTGTTAGATATGTGTTTATGGTGTAGATGGGATATGCACTTGCTTGTGTCTTATCTTCCTCTTCCACCCACATAGGAAGGTTTTCTATTACCAAAGTTTGCGCAGGAGGGTATAAAGCAATTTTTTTTGGGGAAAGGCCAACAATTATAGTCATGTTTCCCTCCCTACAACCAATATATGCATATGTTGTGTCCATCCAAGGCATTCCCAAAATGAGAGGGTACCCATTGAATTGAGACTCAATTTTAAGGACTAATAAGTCAGTAGGGTACTCCCAAGAATCAATAGAGATTATAAAATCTTTTATTATCCCTTTAGGTTTGATTGTGGATCTGTTTGCAAGATAAAGGAAAATGGGAGTATCTTTCAAGGGTTCTCGAAGGTTTAGTTTTAGCATAGTATCTTTCATCATAACATTTATGGCTTCCTCTAAATCAATAAGAGTATTTTGGATCAAGGTTTTTTTGATGTGAACATTCACTACGGGGCTTCCTGGATCTAATTATTTAGATACAAATAACTTCCCAAGCATTAGGCCAAGTAGTTGTCCTATAACATTTATGGTGGGGGTATCTTTCATTTTCCTCCCTGGCCTTCTAATGCAATCTTATTTGATAAACGTATTTAAAATAGGAACATCCTTGAGGGCTTGTAAGAGAGTTATTTTTGTACACAAACTCTTGAGTTCTTCTAAAAGTTCCTTCTCTTCATATGTATATATTTTCTTTTCACTTAATATTTCATGATAAGGAGGATTTTGTGGTTGAGGGTAGGTAATATATTATTTCTTAGATTCTACATCTTATATGATCTTTGGTTGTTGTTGTAAGATATTTATTGATCTAAGATTGATCTCTTGTACTTTTAAGGAATAATTCTGATAAGTTGTTTCACCATTTTTTATAGGTTGGACTTGTTGGTTATTTGGATTTAGAAAAGATTGAGCAGGTAAATGAGGTTGTTTTGGAGGAACATTGTTTTGATTAGTGTTATTGGGTTCAGGAGGAGGAGGAATTACTGTAGGGTTCTGAAAATTTTGTGGCCTCCATCCTTGTGGAGGTTGAATCTAGTGATGGTTCTTATTTTGTTGCATGCTAGGAAAAGATTGGTATGGGGGAGGAATTGGAGGCCCTAGATATTTCCAAGGATTTGGGTTTGTCCAAGGATATGTATTAACCATGGTTGAGGAGAAATTTGAGTATTATATGCACCAAAATTATGAGCAGGATTGAAATTCAAACTTGTTTCGAAGGGTCTTCGTGCTTTAGGCCTCCTTTGATAGATGAAGTATAGTGATTCCACATTCTCCTCTGCTCCTCGAAATGTATCTTTAAATAATGGAAAAAAAGGGCATGTGTTAGTTGGATGATTTTCTTCAAAAAGACCACAAACATCTATAAGGTCTAGAGGGAACTCATTTCTAGGATGCTTTTTATTGCATTTAGGAAAATAAACAACCAATTCCTTCTCTAATTCCTCCCGTTTCTTTTTTATCTGCATAATATCCATTTTCATGACTAAATAATGAAAAATACATTTTTCATATCTTATATTAAGCCTCCTAATAATTCTTTATATGGGATGTAGGGTTATAAGATTGAGATACCAAACCTCTAATAGTCCAACTGATATATATATCCATTGGATAGGAGATTAAATGTATCCATCATATATTCTCTTAACCCTCTGAGCAATGTAAGTTTGAGTGATTCTTTATCCAAAGTACAGTTATGAGTTGTCATGTAGCTTAGTTGAAATCTCTCTTCAAAGTATTCTATAGATTCATCGAGCCCTTGTGTCTCTTTCTCAACAATAGTCTCTGTATCTCTCACCGAAGATATTTTTCATTTGATCCCAATTGTGATACTATTTCCCTCCAGGTTCATAAACCATCGTAGAGATGAATTCTTCAAGGTAGAAGAAAAAGTTTGATCTTATGTTCATCAATAGTATAATCATATGTCCTACATAAAACTGCAAACTCAAACAATACAGTGTCAATATCATCAAAAATAAGTCCATGAAAATGAGGTAATGCAGAAGGATTAATATTTTTCATCTTCACTTCTCCATTGGATTCCTGAATGGGGAGTTCAAATATCTCTTCTTCACCAACCATATCACTAGGTGAGGAAGATTGTCCTTTTAAAATATTTTCAAAATCTCTAGCTTTGCTTTCCAAGAAACTTTCAAGTGTTTCAGTACCAATCCTTGGATTGCTTGGACCTATTTTTGAGGTGGGGGTTTTTGGGAAAAAATTCCCTTTCCTATCTTTAGGTGTAGTCATTCATGAAACTAAAAAGAAAGTGAAAACACTTTTTCTCTTTTATTTTATATAATGAAAAAGAGTGTGATAAGGAGCTATCAATACTCACATGAAGTGAAATAACTTCGGTTGTTATAATACATAAATTATATAGTGATTCTGGCTTTATGACTCAAGTATCCTTTCTACTTCTCCAGGTCACACAAAGGAAAGAAAAAAAATGAAAATGATATGCAAAATTTAGCACCTCCCTAACAACAGTGCCAAAATGTGATGGCCCTAGGAATAGAAACAATAATATTGTTGTATCCTTGGATTATTACTTTTATTTTCCAACTTGGGGTTTGTAAAAACTTAATAGATGTTATACAATGTGTATGCAGTATGCACTTGTCGATAGTAAAGGTATGAGACTGATCAAAGGTTGAAATGCATGAATTGGTGTAGAAATTTAGCTAATAGAAAGAAACTCTAAATTATTTCTTGAAGGAGAAAAAACCAATATGAATGTACAGTTAATTCTATATTGCAGAAATGAAATATAGTCTAATGAAGAGAAGCAAAGAATGCAAAAATATGAAGATCACAGTAGAAGATGAATGTATTCTAGTGCATAACAAAATTGAAATTAAAGAGATGTTGAATTGATGCATGAATAAAACAAACTACGTAATGTTTAATCCTTTGATCATGAGAACCATATATTGTTTTGTTGTTTGTTTATGTTTTCATGAAAATAATACTAAGATAAAATTAAATTTAAAGCTAAAATTGTCCTACAACAGGTTTCTATATGAACTGCACAATTTCTATAGGAAGTGTGCAGTTTCTATAGGAAACTCCTACAAGAATCCAAAATGAGGCCTAAAAAGGTAGTTTGAGTATTTACAAGCATCAACAAATATAGAATATAAATAAATGACATGGATTTGAGGTTCTTGGCCTTGGGAGGCACCTAAGAGTGCTCCAAAAGACTATTGAACATTTCTATAGGATGCCTACTGTAACTAACTAGTCAATGATAATATTGACATAAACTAAACTTAATTATGAAAAACTATATTAAGATTCAAAATATAATGAAATGTTATCTAATCACTAATTAAAATGCATGAAAACTACAAAAATTACAACAGGGTCATTGAGCCCTCTTAAGTGGGCCCTACCCAAGAAGCACAAGGAACCTTGAGAAAACTATAACAAGTTGAAATCAAAGCCATATTTGTTCCATTAACATTAGTAGTACATCAAGAGAAAGAAGGATCTAAGCTTTCAGCAAAAGTATTCAAAATGTCTCAATACAATTCTCTTTAAAAATTCTATCTCCGCCCCTCTTCTCCCCTAGGCTATAGGTCTATATATATAGGGTTGGGAGCTCGACCTATCTTTATTAGAACGAGGAGAGAACTGGTTGAATGAGGAATCACAACTAATTATGTATACATCTCCAACTATTGTTGATCAAGACTGGATATTAATGCACAAGGAGTGCTCTAGAGGTAGGTGGGGACAATGTCCCTTGATTCTTGGCTGGAATCTCTTTGAGGAGACAATATCCCCTAATTTCAGGAGGTTGGTTCCCTTGACTTATGAACTTCGACTTGCTTGGTGCTATGCACAACTTATGTCATAAAAATTAGAGGAAAAGGGAACATTATACAAAAAAATACACCTTAAAATACATTTATTGAGCAACATGCAAAAATAGCCATAAATTACTATTAAATATGGTAAAAAACAAATATTGAGTCACATTATGGTGGGAAAATGTGCCAAATATGAGCCTTTGGAATAGGAAATAATTGGGTGCATCACTAACCACTCATACAAACCTTGTCTTGGTTTAAACGCTATCTTCCACAAATATTTCTCTTTGATCCTTACTTGGTGGTATCATGATTTGAGGTCCAACTTAGTGAAGAATTGAGCTTCCTGCAGTTGATCCAAAAAGTCATCAATCCTTGGAAAAGGATATCTATTATTGATGGTGATCTTATTTAGGGCATGATAGTCAACGCATATTCTCCAGCTTCCATCTTTTTTTGGCACCCTGATGATGGGTGAACCACATGGTGATGTATTGAATCTGATGACTTCCTTCTCCAACAACTACTATGTTAGGGACCAAACCCCTCATGTAGGTAGAATACTATATTTCTATGTAATAATGGCCAACATTAATAAGGCCTAACAATAAGGAAGTATAAGTCAAATGTAAGAAGACCAAATAGAAGCTTTTGCTTCTAGAAGAATCTTCCTCTAGATTGTTCTTTTGGATAGACATATTTAGTATAAATAAGAGTACAAGGTATGAGAATTTTTGTCTTGGGTATTATTGTAATAGAGCTCTGCTTTGCTGGAGGTTGGCCCATCGAAGAGGCAAGTGAACATTGCTTTTTGTAATCAAATTTCTCTTTCTGGTGTTATTCTTCTATTATTCTGGTATTATTTTGGTATCATTGTGGTATTGTTTTGGTTATATCATTGTTTCTCTACCATTTCTAGCTAATTAGTTTTGTTCTGCATACAAGTGGTATCAGAGCACCTTCCTTGGTAGAAAATTGTGGGTTAATTTTTTTTTTAGGGTAGAGACGTATTCTGGCATCTTAAAGCTACAAAGATCTGTCGTTACATGCATAAACCCATGGTCGAGGATTCATACACACAAGAAATAAAAGTGGTACTTAAGCGCACATCTGTTGTCCACCCTTGTAACCCCTGTTGGTACCCCTTCGAGTGGTAGCACATCAAACAACACTTGTATATAGATCGGCTTAGATCTCATGAAGCCCTCCATAGATAAACCAAATTGGTCACCTGACTTCTATAGTTACACCAAGAAAATCACTCGGGAAGATACTCTCTACTACCTAGGTAGTCAGGTAGTATGGCTAAGTGAACGGTCTAGCCTCCTTAGTTGGTGCCCTGAGATATTGGTCCGAGTACTATTGTTGGACCCCAAACGTATATTAGAGAGTTATAGAACATGGAAAACCCTTGTCTATAGAACCCTTGAATACCCCAACCCTTGGGAAGGAAACAAAAATAGAAAAGACAAGATCTATTGTTGTGTAACTTTCTCTCCTGCATTCAGGTTGCGAAATTACTACACATTTCTTCCTGTTAAGAATTTGGGCATTTTGTCACTGCAATATTCTTCATATCAGAGTATAACTCTACATAAGTAAATAAATAAATAAATAAATAAGTCTGGATCATGTTGGCACCATTATTTGAGACCCATCCGATTGGATTCCTCTCTTTACCCTTATCATAGTCATACCTATCATTTTTCAAAAATTGTTTTTTCCTCATGGACCTGACTCCCTTCATGTTGATTAAGGTTGGTTGTCATTGATGTCAACCCTTGAAGAAAATCATGTAAGTATGATGGTTTGGTTAATGGACCCAATATTTTTTTATGTAGAAATATGACTCATTATTGTTTGTCAATGGTGATAAGTAAATATGGATTAAATCCAAAGTGGTCCCTTTATGGTTAGAAAGCCCTCATGGGAAGGCAGCTGAGATAAGAGAACCCATGCTTAATTGTGGAATAATGAGATGAAGGACAATTTGTTAGAGGAAACTATCTTAGATGGATGATAGTTCTTGTCATGTCACTTTCGTTGGTATGTATAATTCCACATAACTCCTCTGATTGAAGTTATGACCATGTGAAGTTGGAGAACCGAGGTTTGGAGTAATGGACCCAAGTTTGTTTGATGGATATTAACAATATGATTTTTCTATATTTGAAAGGTAATACTATTCTATGGATATTAAATGTCATTCCATTTCTGGTGGTATGGAATGTCATATAAATCCTCATGGTTTTAGAGTTATATATACAGAGATGGAGGACCCTCATATGTCGTAGAAGCCCCAAAGGGCAAAGTAGTCAAAATGGTTTAAGAGATTTAAAAGGTAAATAATAAAATTGAAGTGATAGGTGTATTATAATTCAAGTAGATACAAAATAAATTATTTCAATAATAAATTTAATGGAAATTAGAGTGGGTTAACCATAAAATAAGGAAAGTGGGCCAAGTGACCTAGAAGATGTTTTTAAGGAAGCACTTGGAGTATAAATAATAAGAGGCAAGGCTCTCATTTTAATCACACTTGAGAATCTTGAATAAATATAGGTGTCTAAGGTAACCAAGGATATATAAGCCAAATTTCTCAGGAAAGGTGAAAGAAGGCCGAAATACAGGAAGGATAAATTCTTTTAATGGTGCTTTCTAAGGTGTATGTTATTCTGGTCATCTCTCACCATTTTAGAATTTTTCTATAATGATTGAGACCATGAAATTTCTATTCCATTGAAAGCTTATACCCCGATATCGTGGTAAAACCTTATTCACTCTGGGTTGTTGTATTTTGGGGAGTTACACTTTGTGGAAAATGAGGTTTGTAGCTAGTCTGAAACTAGTCAAAAACAAATTTAGATGAAAACATCATAACTTCTTCATAACATATCCAAAATTCAGTGAGAAAAATGTGTTGGTTAGGGTATAGTTGGTGGTATTTGTTTTTCCGCAGTTTCCTTATCAATGAAATAGATATTTCATCTTGAGGGGAGCATCTACAATGTCACTCTCTGAATAAGCCCAATTTAAGTAAGGTATGCATTTTTTTCTATAACTCCTTTTATGAGAGAGGTTCCAAGTAGTGACACCTAAAGGAATTGCATAAAACACATTGAAAAACATTGTGTATCCCGGTTTCAACTCTTTATAAATTACAGGTTCAAAGTTATGTAACTTCAAGTTAGAGTTGTTGATTAATCAAATTAGGCATGTGTGAGACTAAAGAAAAGTTTGATGAAAATGATAGTCTCTTGTTGTGAGAAAGTTAAGGAAGGTTTGCAAGAATGATCATATAAATAAGGTCACAATACATAGCTACAAATCATATGCGGATGATAAAAATTGATGAGGTTGGTTGGGGTACATGTGAAATTACAAGATTTGAGACAAGTAGTTGATGAGTTGCTTTATACATGAGGGTGTATAGTTGATGATGTTGGTACATATTGATGAGTCATAGTTGATAGTAGTTGAAACATGATTTGTACATACTTGGTACATGGTTGGATACACTTGTTTATAGTGCAGGTTGATTATTGTTTGTTTAGTGCAATTTGGTGCATGGTGGATACTTGTTTATGAAATACAGTTGATTATGAGTTGAGGTATAGGTTGATGCATGGTTAGTTGTGCTTACGAGGTTTACAATGGCATATATCATAGTGATAGTGTGATTAACACTCATTCTACTTCTACTTTAAGGTGGTGGGACAAGGCAGAGACAGTGGTTGTAGCCACCTTCGGTTAGCCAGAAGAACATAGGGGTTACAACCTCCTTCTGTTTGTTGCTAGAGAATTGGGGATTGGATCTTCCCTCGGGTTGTAGCTGGGCTAGGGGGTTTGAGCCTCTTTCCAATTGCAGCAGGAAAACAAATAAGAATTTGGTGCTTCTAATGAATGTAATTCTTCAAGATCTCAGAAAAATCATTCATGGTTTCTCACAGTTGTGTTTCTTGTCTTGGAGTGTCATGTATGTGTGTGATTATTTATTTCTTACTTTCATTATTGGATAATAATTCTACATTGATATAAAATTTGAATAAAAAGAATTATAATAAGCTATTACTGACCCCTAGAGTATCAACAATTGGTATCAGTTAGGTTCCTTCAAAAATCAGTTTAACCAGAAAGGTAGATCATGGAGAGTACCAACTCATATAAAAATGGAATACCATAGTTTGATGGACAAAGTATGTTTTTTTTAGCATAAAGATGAAAACATATATAAAGGCACATGGATTTAAAGTTTGACAATCAATTAGATGGATACAACACAATAGTTCCACCAACAAATGACAAGCGGTGACGTTCAGGTGAGAATAATTCCAAATCAAAAATGCACTTTTGAATGGTGCTCAGTGATACAATATTCACCAATTGCACATCATAAATCTGCTAAAGAGATTTAGGACAAGCTTGAAATATTTATGAAGGGAGATTCAAAAGTCAAAGAAGCAAAGCTTCAAACTTCTGATGGGATTGAACAACTAAAATGATGGAATATAGAAGATATCACAACCTACTTCTTACAGTGATGAAGCTGATGGAATGCAATCACTTAAGTTGGGAGAAGAAATCGAAGAATCTATAATTGTTGAAAAAATTACTAAAAGATCTCTTCTTATGATATTCAACCCTAAGATATCAACACTAGAAGAAAGATGGGATCTAAACTCAATAAGCATGGACGAAGCTGCATGTGGAGATCTTCGGCATATGAGAGGGTCCGAACATGAAAATCCAAATGTAAAGAAGCAACCTTCAAAGCATCAAAACCTCAAAGCAAAGAAAAGACAAGAAGAATATATGATGGCGGTAGCAACATCTCGAGAAAGATGATGAGAAGTGTGCTTCGTTAAAAGGCTGAACAAAGGGAATAGCGGTGGGAATTTATAGAGGAGTAAGATTCAGCACAATTTGTTTTTAGTGTGATGGTATTGGTCATTTTTCTAACAAATTTCCTCATAAGAAAAGATAAATGATAAAGGTTACTCAAAGTGAGAAAACACATAAAATTAAAAGAACTACAAAGAAAGTTTTCAGAAAATATTTTGCACCAAGAGACATCTCATCATCGGATGAAGATGAAGTCAGTGACAATGGGGAAACATGGAGTTATATTCATGGCGTTAAAAATCTATGATAAAAAAGAAGTCTTCAAAGAGAAGAATATGAAATAGCATATGAAGAATAAATTGAAGAGAGAAGGCGGAGGTTGAATTCCAGAAAAGAATTGTGGAGTGCCATAGAAGTTATGAGAAGAAAACAAAACTACAAGAACTAGATAAGAAAAAAGATACACTCAAGAATTAGAACAAATGATCACAAAATTGAAGGTTCAAATAGAAGAAGATAAAAGAATTGAATAAGCCAAAGAATAGCTAGAAGAAAAAAACATGATCATTGGAAACCTGGAAAAAGAGATTGTCACACTAAGAAAGGATATTCCAAAATAAAAATATGAAGAATAGCTCAAAGTTCTGGATGAAATTATCAGTAGTAAAAATCTCATCTTGAAGTTAGGGATAGGATACAATCAAATAGAAAATGGATCAAGCTCAAACACAACAGAGCAAGAAACAAATCAAAATCTATGTATAAATAATCAAATGGGATAAAAAAGATATACAAGGGAAGATTACAAGGACACTCCTCCATGAAGAAGATTAATATTTCAGAATCAACAAACGATAGACATGCTGAAGAAGAGAATGATTCATAAGAGCACCTCCTTTGAGAATATCTTCAGCTACCAAGTATCAAACTATATTTTTGGTTTTATGTTATCATGTAATAATTTTGGACATAAAGTTGTAAATTGTACCCAGAGCTATACTTGAGGGAACAATAACTACTTTGAGATCATACACAAAGGGTTATTCAAGAGACCTAGTGAAACCACAGGAGAAGAAGTTACAACAGGTTTGCAGATCTTTGAAGGCACTAAAATTGGAATGTGTATAAAATGTAACAATTTTGGACACATGGCTAAAAAATTGCTGAGTGTGATCCCTCCTAAAGAACCTCAACGAGTCACAAACAAGAACCTGAGGAAAATGACATGGATAAGAAAGCAAAGTTAGTATAGAAATGAAGAATGCACGGTCGCTCTACAAGCTAAATAGAAGAAACATGGTTGGTATATTGTGGTGGATGTTCAAAACACATGGTAGGTGATGAAAAAAGTTCTTACATTATGAAAGGAAAGAGATGAACCAGTATCCTTCGGAAATGATGGTCCCGACCAAATCATTGGAGAATGCACAGTTTGAATTGGGAAAAAAGAATGAAAAGGTAGAAAATGTCCTACTAGTGGAATATATGAAACATATTTAGTGTGAGTCAAATGTGTGACCAAGTTCATAAAGTTACTTTGATTCACAAAAATGTGAGAAAAGAAAAAGAAAGGTTAGAAGTCGATCACTACAAGCGCAAGAACCAAGCAACATATATGTTTTAATTGAAATTGGAAATGAAAGTGTTGTCTGGGAAGAATGAAATTTGGCTATGGCACAAAAGAATAGGTCACATGCATTTTGATAACCTTTTTAAGTCAACAAAAGAGAAGCCGTCAGAGAAATTCCCCGGATCACTGAAACCAACCAACACTTTATAGAAAATTTCCAACAGGAAAGAAAACAAGACTAGGTTCAAATCAAAGGAATATTCAACAAAACCCATGGAAATTGTGTGCATCTTGATCTAGTTGGACCAACTTCTAACAAAAGGCTTAAAAAGGTGAAATTCGTTTATGTTATTAGTTGATTATTCTACAAGAATGAAAGCATTTTTCTTTCTCAAGAACAAATAGGAAGCTTTTGAAAATTTCAAGATCTACTAGAAATGGTTGAAATGAGATGGATTCAAGAATCAAATGCTTAAGATCGGATAATGGAGGATAATTCACCTCAAATGAATTTATGGACTACTACACAACAACAATCATGGAATAAAAAGGCAATTCTCCATAGCTAGGACACCTCAACGAATGGAGTTATTGAAAGAAAGAACACGACAATGCAAGAAATGGATCGAACAATGATAATGGATTCAAGTTGAAAGATATTTTTTGGAAAAATGCAACGCATACAACAATTCACATTCAAAAAGTAATGCTCAGAAACAACAGCGATAAAACTCCCTCTGAGCTATGGAAAGGAAAGGCTGACAATATGTGAAGCACTTCAGATTTTTGGAAGCAAATGCTACATCAAAGAGGATGTGAGGAATGTGAAAGTTTGACTCTCTTGTGGACAAAGGAATACTTGTTGGTTACTCAAGTACAAGGAAAAGAGAATAGAAGTGTTACAATCTAATATTAAACAAACGTGGAAAGAAAAGAATCAACATAACAATTGATGAAGCAGGGCATATGAATCAAAGGAAGAAGAAAACAAATCAATGGAACAAATTTTTGAAAGAAGAAGATGAAAAAGTAGAAGGAAGATGAAGATGAAGAGAATCCGATGAAGAAGAAAGAGCAAGTTCAACAAGTATCTCCAAAGACACACTATGAAATGAGTCTGAGAATCATCCTTGAGATCAGTTATTGGGAACAAAGAATCACGGGGAGTTGAGATTAGAGAAAAAATCAGTTCATAGAATGAGCACACCTAGCACTCTTATCTACAATTGAATAAGCATTTTAAAGAAGCCAAGAAGGATGAATTTGGAATAAGGCCATGGATGAAGAATTGGATCAAATAGAGAAAAATGACACTTGGAATTGGTTCAAGACCAAAATAGAGAAAAATGACACTTGGGAATTGGTTCCAAGACCAAAGAATAAGAATGTGATCGACAAAAAATGGGTTTTCAGAAATAAATTGAATGAATATGGATAGGTTACAAGGAACAAATCTAGATTGGTATGTAAAGGATATGCATAAATTGAAGGAATCACATTTGAAGAGACATTTTCCCCAGTTGACAGAATGGAAGCAATCCATTTTATTTTAGCTTATGAATGCTCCAAAAATGTTAAAGTATATCAGATGGATGTAAAATCATATTTTCTAAATGGGGAACTTGAAGAAGAGGTCTACATTGAACAACCAGAAGGATTTTAGTTGTCAGAGAACACAGACTATGTGTGTAAATTAAAAAAGGCCTTGTATGGTATAAAACAGGTTCCTTGAGCATGGTACTCCAGACTAGATAAGTATCTGCAATAGGCAGTGTTCATAAATGGAAGTGCGGACAACAACCTCTACATCAAGGTAAGTCAAGGTAATATTTTATTAATCGAATTTTGTGTTGATGATATTATTTTTGGTAGTGATGATGACAGGTTAAGCTAGAAATTTGCAAAAGACATGCATAATGAATTTTAAATGTCGTTACTTGGAGAACTATAATTCTTTCTGGGACTTTAGATACGTCAAAGCAACCAACGAATTTTTATTTCTCAAACCAATTATATCATATAAATGCTAAAGAGGTTTGGAATGGAAGATTGCAAACCAATTATCACTCCCATGCAAACCAGTTGTAAGTTGAGAAAAGATGATGATTCGAAGTCTAGATATCATAGGCAATACAGGTTCATGATTGGCAGCCTACTATATGTGACATCATCTAGACCAGATGTAGTGTAGGCAGTTGGACAGGTGGCACGATTTCAAGCAACACCAAAGGAATCACATGTATTAGCAGTGAAGAGGATCTTCAGATATCTCAAAGGAACAAAAGAGTTTGGATTATGGTATCCAAAAGGAAAAGATCCATCACTTATTGCCTACATAAATGTAGATTGGGCAGGTTGTATTGATGACCGATGAAGCACCAATGGAGTAGTGTTCTACTTAGGTGAGTGTTTGGTATCATGGCTAAGCAAGAAACAATCATCTGTATCTCTATCTACAGCTGAGGCATATTATATTGCAGCAACAACATGTTGTACACAGGTTCTTTGGATGAAACAAAATTTGACAGATATACAGGTTGAGTATGATCAACCCATTCCAATATATTGTGATAATACAAGTTCCATCAGTATCTCAAAAAACCTGGTGATGCACTCCAAGACGAAGCATATTCCAATCAAGTATCACTTTCTACAAGAACAAGTTGCAGAAAAGAACATTAGAGTTGAGTATGTGGGAAAAAAAGAACAAGTGGCATGCATCTTTACAAAACCATTTCCACGGGAATCCTTTGAATATAGTTTCCAAATACTTGGAGTTATTTCTACTCCAAAATGAATTCTTTTTGAATGCTTATCTTATATGTACATGAGGAAGCACCATAAGAGGACAGTTCAGTCAGGGGGATTAGTCCTGGATGGAAAGATACCTTTTCCATTAATGACAAAGGGGGAGATAATTATCAAATGCAAAGGATAGAGGAAGATTTATCATACGAAGATGACAGAGGCATGGTTCCAGGCGGAGCATGAGTGATATTATTTCAGTATTTCTTCAGAGTGTTGCCATCAATGCCAAAGGGGGAGATTGTTGATTAAGGTTGGTTGTCATTGATGCCAACCCTTGAAGAAAGTCCCATAGCACAAAGGTTTGGTTAATGGAAAAAAGATTTTTTTATGTAAATATGACTCATTATTGTTTTCTCATGGTTGATAATAAGTAAATATGGATGAACTCCAAAGTGGTCCCCTTATGTTGAAAACCCTCACGGGAAGACGCTTTGCGGAGTAAGAGAACCCATGATTAATTGTCAAATAATGAGATGAAAGAAAGTGAATTTGTCAGGGAAACTATCCTAGATGGATATTTCTTGTCATTCCATTTCCGGTGGTATGTAGAACGTCACATAACTCCTCACGGTTAGAGAGTTATGACCATGTCAAGTTGGAGAACCCAGGTTTGGGTAATGGACCCAAGTTTGTTTGATGGATAATGGTATGCTATATTTGAAGGTAATAATATTCTAGATGGATAGTAAATGCCATTCCATTTCTAGTGGTATGTGGAATGTCACATAACTCCTCACAGTTTGAGAGTTATGGCTTTACGAAGTTGGAGGACCCTCATATGTCATCTAGAAATCCCAAAAGGTCAAAGTAGTCAAAGTGGTTTAAGAGATTCTAAAAGGTAAATAACAAAGTGAAGTGATGAGTGTATTATAATTCAAATTGAATAAAAAATAATTTATTTCAATAATAAATTTAATGGAGAAATTAGAAGTGGGTTAACCCTAAAATAAGGAAAGTAGGCCAAGTGACCTAGAAGATGTTTTTAAGGAAGCTACTTGGAGAGTATAAATAAGAGGCAAGGTTCTCTCATTTTAATCACACTTGAGAATATTGAATATATATCGGTGTTTGAGGTAACCAAGGATATATAAGCGAAATTTTTGAGGAAAGGTGAAGAAAAGAAGGCCGAAATGCAAGGAAAGATAAATTATTTTAATGGTGCTTTCTAAGGTATGTTATTTACAGGTCATCTCACCATTTTCGCTAAAAAAAAAAATCTAAAATGATTTAGACTGTGAAATTCCTATCCCATTGAGAAAACATACCCAAGTATATGTGGTAAAACACTAATGTTGTGGTTCGTTGTATTTTGGGATTTACACTCCGTGGAAAATAGGGTTTGTGCCTAGTACTGAAACTAGTCAAAAACAGGTGGTTCGGGTAAAAACGTCATAACTTCTTCATAACAGATCCAAATTCAATGAGACAAAATGTGTTGGTTAGGGTATAGTATTTAGTATGATTTTTAATATTTTCAGATCGGTTCAACAAACATTTCGTGTGGGACACACTCTACAAAATCTCTCTCTAGAATAAGCCAAAATTCAGCAAGGTATGCCATTTTTGCTATAACTCCTTTTATGAGAGGTTCCAAGTAGTGACACATGGAGGAATTGCATAAAACAAACTAAATAACGTTATATATCAGTTTCAGATATTTATACATTACAGGTTCAAAGTTATGATTACTTCAAGTTAGGGTTGTTGACTAATCCAAAACTAGGCATGTGAGACTAAAGAAAAGTTTGATGAAAATGCTAGTCTCTTGTTGTTAAAGTTAAGGAAGGTTTGCAGGAATGTGATCATGTTGAGTACATGGTTGAGACAAGTAGTTGATGAGTTGGCACATACATGAGGTGTATAGTTGATTATGTTGGTACATATTGACGAGTCATAGTTGATGAGTAGTTGACACATAATACTTGGTACATGGTTGGATGCACTTGTTTATGGTACAGGTTGATTATAGGTTGTTTGGTACAGGTTGGTGCATGGTTGATGCACTTTTTTATGGTACAGGTTGATTACAGGTTGAGGTACAGGTTGATGCATGGTTGATGCATGGTTCAAATTTATTGGTATAGGTTTACATCGGTATATCCCATAGTGATAGTGTGACAGTGGTTCCTTCATTCTACTTCTACTTCAGGGTGGCAGAATGGGGCAAGGAAATGTGGTTGTAGCCACCTTCTGGTTGTAGCAAGAGAACATAGGGGGTTGTAGCCTCCTTCTGGTTGTAGCCAAAGAATTTGGGAGTTGGAGCTTCCCTTAGGTTGTAGCCTAAGAAACTAGGGGGTTCAAGCCTCCTTCCATTTGTAGCTGGAAAACAAAGGAATTTGGTGCTTCCAACGAATGTAATTCTTCAATACATATAAGAAAAAACATTTTGTGGTTTTCTCTCATTTTGGGTTTCCACGTAAAACACTGGTGTACTGTGTATGTGTGTGATTGTTTATTTCTTACTGCTCATTATTGGATAATAATTATACATTGAGATAACATTTGAAGGAAAATGATTATAATTACACTATTACTGATTCACTCCCCTCTTAGTAATCCAACACTTCCAACACCCTTATTTGGGCCTTACCCCATTGGATTACCCTCGTCACTCTGATCGTTTTGATACACCTCACCCATAACCCATTTTCTCTATGATCCCACCCATCCCTTGTCATTTTCCGTCTCCATCATGTCACACACACGTAGCCAAGACTTGGAAGCTTGCTTGAATTCCTTGTACTCTAATTTCACAGAAACCCAACAAGAAGTGATACAACTCGGTGCCAATATTTCCACCATCAATAAAAACAAGGATTCCTCCATAGATTCCAAAATGGAGGACATCAAATAGGATCTTGCTACCCATATTGAATCCTTCAATACCCAACTTGCCTCCGTCACTACAATGATCTGCACCAAGTTGCATATTCCTGTAGATCTTCCCTCCTCTGACTGACCTTTGCAAACTAAAGCTGAAACTTCCTCTCATTCCTATAATTTTCATCCCCATCACTTCCAGCATGACCTATACCTTCCTCGTGTGGATGTGACCAAATTTGATGGCTCAGATCCTAGTGGCTAGGTAAATCAAATGGAACATTATTTCTCTTTGTATGGAATTATAGATGAGCTGGCCAAAATCCGGTATGGTGTTCTCCATCTCAATCAAGAACATTGGAAATGGTGGAAATGAAGAAAAAATGTCCGCCAAGGGTATGTGGCTTGGACACAATTTTTGGCAGAGCTTTATGAACGCTTTGACACTGATACCAACCATTTAGGTTGTTTGACAAAGTTGAAACAATCGGGCATAGTGGAAGACTTTATAACTACTTTTGAGAGATTGGATTTTGATACAGAGGGCATGTTTGAGGATTTTTTCCATGAATGTTTTAATAATGGCCTCAAGGATGAGATTTGTACCCATGTCCTCATGGCTCAGCCTCATAGGAAGCACAACATGTTGTCTCTTATCAAACACAAAATCCCAAATTTATTCCTCGCACTAAACCAATCACTTCCACTCCTCCTTATACTCCACTCAAGATCCATAAATTGATCAGGGAAAAAATGGTTGAATGCCAACTAAAAGGCCTTTCTTATAATTGTGATGAAAAGTATTTTCTTGGGCATAAGTGTGAGGAACAAAATATTTTTATGGACATCTCAGAGGATGTTTCAGAAGACGATCTTGAGGATCCCCTTATGGCGGAGTCACCTTAACCCACTGACATGAACCCCCCCTCTAACCCTGTCGAAGTCGAATCGATCATTTCCCTAAATGCTCTCACTAGATTTTGTGCTCGCCAAACCCTCAAGTTGATTTGCTATGTTAAGAATCAGAAGGTCATCATTCTTGTTGATGGTGGCAACACCCATAATTTTATTCATCGCCTCATTTCCCAAGAAACTAATTTCTATATCCGTGTCATAAATAATTTTCAAATCATGATTGCTAATGGCAAGTCCATGAAATTTGGAGGGCATTGTGAAAATGTGACATTGTGTTGGGTGCAAATTGGCTAAAGACTTTGGTCCTCATTCTCATGGATTTTAAGGATTTAACCATGCAATTCCACCAGGAGGGCCAACCATATAAGTTCCAAGGCATCACCATCGGTTCCCTGGAGATCATCAGTTCCCATCACATGGAAAATCTACTAAAAAAAGGTCATTTTGGAAATATTGCACAACTCCATGCCATTCAAGCCACTAAGACACCCTCTGTGCCATAGGACCTCCAATCCATCCTCTACAAACATCAATTTTTTTTTCCACTCCCCAGGGACTCCCTCCTTCCCGTGGTGTTCATGGTCATTCCATTCCCCTTGTCCCCGGCAGCCTTCCTCCCAATATCCGTCCCTATCATCATCCCTTTTCGAAAAGCATGAAATTGATAAAAGTGTTCAAGAATTGCTCAATGCAGGTGTTATTCGTCCTAGTACGAGTGCCTACTCTTCTCTTGTGGTCATGGTCCTTAAGAAATAAGTTTCTTGGCGCATGTGTCTTGACTTCTGCGCCCTAAAAAAAATCACCATTAAAGACAAATTTCCCATTCCTGTCATTCATGACCTCTTGGAGGAATTGAGTGGTGCCCAGTTCTTTAATAAAACTGATCTTTGTTCTGGCTACCACCAAATACGTATGAATGAGGTACACATTCCTAATACTTCATTTCAAAGTCTCAAGGTCCACTATGAGTTTTTTTCATGTCCTTTGGCTTGTGTAATGCTCCCTCCACTTTCCAAAGCCTCATGAATCATGTCTTCAGTCCTTTTCTCTGTCAGTTTTTCTTAGTTTTCTTTGATGATATCCTCGTCTATAGTAAAAATTGGAAAACGCAACTTGATCATGTGGATCGAGTTCTCCATTTACTCTCTCACCACCAACTTTTCCTCAGACAATCTAAATGTGATTTCATCTCCTCAGAAATCGAATACTTGGGTCATTTTGTGGGAAAGGATGGTGTTAGGGAGGATGCTAAAAAGATTGAATCTATGCAGGATTGGCCTCACCCAAAGACTCTCAAAATCTTTCTTGGATTTCTGGTTTCAAACAGTGATTATCACAAGTTTGTTAAGAATTATGGAAATAGTGTCATACCTCTCACTTCTCTCCTTAAAAAGAACTATTTCACTTGGACTCTTGCAGTTTCTTAGGCATTTCAAACCTTGAAGGAAGCCATGTGCACCACTCCAGTCATGTCCCTTCCTGATTTGAAAAATACCTTTGTCCTAGAATGTGATGCTTCCACGATAGGAATTGATGAAGTCCTTATGCAAGAGGGTTGGACTTTGGCCTTTACCAACAAACAATTGTCAGAGAATAATTTTTTCAAATAAATCTATGAAAATGAAATGTTGGATATTCTACATGCAATGGATCTTTGGGTCCCTTATTTATTGGGGCAACGATTCCAAATTAAGATAGATCATCAAAGCCTCAATCATTTTATGTAACAATGCCTTTCCTCCCCAGAGTAACAAAAATGGGTGACTAAGATCCTTGGATATGATTATGAGATCATTTACAAGAAAGGTAAAGACAATGTGGTTGTTGATGCACTTTCCAAAATATATGAAGATGAAGGGTCCCTTTTTTTTCCTCTCGTTCATTTTACCAGATTGGCTCGAAGCTGTTTGTCAGGAATGGATACACGATCCCAAAATTTTTCATATGATCCAACAATTGTAGGCCAATTCTCCAGTTTCCCCAGGGTAATCTTGCCACAATGATGATCTTTGCTACAAAGGACACTTTTTTTTAAGTAAACAGTCAAAAATTTAATGCACAATATTTTCCTAGCTTCATGTTACACCAACCACTCGGCACTCAGGGTTTACCAAAACCTATGACAGGATCAAACGTTCTTTTTTCTGGGATGGTATGAACCAGGATGTTTGTAATTTTGTGGCATAATGTGATGTTTTTCAATGCACCAAGGGAAAAACAGTCAAATATCCTGACACACTACAACCTCTTTTGATTACACATGTTATTTGGAGGGATATCTCTATGGATTTTATTATGGGATTACCTAAATCGAGCAATAACTCATTCATCATGGTGGTAGTTGATCACCTCTCCAAGAATGCTCATTTTTGTTCTCTTCAACACCCATTTATTGCCTCCAATGTTGCTCAATTTTGCATGGATCACATCTTCAAGCTTCATGCCATGCCTCATTCTATTGTTTCTGATTGAGACCCCACTTTCACCAACAATTTTTGGCAAGAATTGTCCAAGATACAAGGCACCCAATTGCATCTCATCATAGATTATCATCCCTAGATTGATGGTCAAATTGAAGTTGTCAACAAGTTTTTGCAAACATATTTGATGTTGTAATATACGATATATAAAATGTATGCAGAACAGAAATAAAATGCTAGTAATGGCAGAATAACAACAATATAACCAGAACATTCACCATAATAACACTGAAATGATATAAGAATAACAACAGAAATAACACTTTGAATCTGGAAGCAATGTTCATGGGCCTCTTCGAGGGGGAAACCTCCAGTTGAACAGATCTCTATTACAATAATATCCAAGCTAGGGTTCTCATACCCTCGACTCCTATTTATACTAAAAAGAAGCATCTAGAGGAAGATCCTTTTAGAAGAAGAAGATTCTATTAGGTCTTCTTACATCTTCCTTTTTCTATTTTATTGAAAGGCCTTATTAATATTGACATTTATTACATTTGAATATATTGTTCTACCTATGTGCGGGTTAGGACCCTAACATGTCTGCCCCCTTAAAAATCACCTTTTCCTCAAGGCTTGAGATGAGGAAATTGTTGCAGAATGGTAGCTGGTTCCCAAGTGGC
>SNQJ01S0000557.1:9478-30155 GCA_010110895.2 Picea sitchensis
AATTTGAGTTTAATAAATTATTAATTTATTAAATGGAGACTTAATGTATCGGATGATGGAACCATTAAAGAGAAAGGGGATAAGGTAGATGACACTTAATGGAGAGATAAGGTGGGTGAGACTTAATGAAGGTAGAAGGCGGTAAATGAGAGAAGGGAAAATGAGGATAAGAGAGGGAAAAACACTTGAGAAGGGACTTTTGTTTTTGGAGAGCATCATTTTTTAGAGGAGAGGACTGTATTGTTGGTTTGGGGAATGGAGTAGTTTGTTGGAGGATGGTACTGCTGGTTTTTGCTTGAGGAACTTGTTGGAGTTTGGTAGACTGAGACAGGGGGCACCTGTTGCTGGGAGTTTTGGGCTCGGGGGCCAGGAATCCTTACGAAATCCTAGAGCTAGGGAGCCGGAGAGGCTCTGTTCCTAGTTGGTTGGGAGGAAAAGATTCAGTTTTGGGCAGCGTCTAGGCAGAGCAGCTTGGGCAGAGTTTCAGCTTCAGCTTGGACAGACAGAGTTGGGGAAACATCATCACTTGAGAGGTATTTATGTTCATTATTATGGCATGTTCGTTATCGTTATGATGGTTCATTATTTTACTATGATGTGTATGTTATTCAATATGTTATTTATATCATGCTGCTCATTTTGAATTTTGTTGAACCATGAACTATTATTTTGCTGAATATAGAACTGTAAAGAAATTATGATAGAAATTTTCTGTTTAAATTTATGAATTTTAGGTTCTGTTAGATAGGGCCTTACATCAGGTTACCATGATCCTTAAAAAAAAATGTTGATGGGTTATTAATGATTTTTTTTTAATATTACAGGATGTGTTAGCACTGAGAGTCACGCTCAGACTACAAGAGGATAAGCCCAGTACCCATCAAAATGTAAATGTATTGAAATGGTTTGAGTAGGTGGATCAACAAGACTTTAAAGAAAGGAAAAAACAACAGATATCACTACAGATCAGTGATGGACCATTGGGCTATGGAGTCATAAACAGTCTTCTCATTGAAGGCATTTAAGCTCCCTAACAAACAAAAGATTTGTATAATGATGAAGAGAAGAATAGGAGAATAACATAAAGACGAATGTTTGCTAAGAAAATATCCTCTCTGCAAAGAGAATTTAGATGTGTATGAACAATAAACAATGATAAATAGGCAAGCTTACAACAGATCCTCTATCACATCAAGAATCTATCAATCAAAGGCAAATTTTAATCCTTAAAATCCATGATACGTTCAAACAAGATGAAGAATAGACCAGAGAACATAGAAGATAAATCTGATGAAACAACTCATATGAATCTTCAATAACAATACAATTTACAGCTACATGCCCATCCGACTTACAAACTGAAATATACAATCATAAACATTTCTCAAAACTTCTTATGGTCTTGGGCCGAACCCCCCTCCTCCTTTTTCATATCATTCATTTGATGTATTTATAGTCAAAACATTAGACATGTTTTGCTTCTTGGGTGCCTCTTCTCCAATGTCGTATGTCTTCTCTTGTCTGTCATGTTCCTTCTATCAGAAGGAAACTCTGGTCAGTATGGGTCTGCAAGAAAATCGCCCTTTGTGGTACTTTAGGCTGACAGTTTTCTGTCTCCTCGGCCAGACCCTCCATGCTTCCATTTAAGGGGGTAGTCGATTGTTCAACCACCGGTCCTTCTTTCATTGACTGATTTCTCCTTAGGATCAGGAAGGGGCCTAACGCGTAGTTTGTCGCCACACACTGCTCTCAGATTGGGCCCTATATAAGCACGTGATTGTGGAAGCTATCAAGGGCGGTTTAGGTCCACACTGCTTCAGCCCCCGCAATCCACCACCAACTACCACGTACCTATTTAGCTATACCATGGTTTTGATTACAGGACCGCTCTAGAGTTTTAATGTTTGGGCATTCTCTGTCCCCACAATGAAGTGTGGTCGTCGATTTGATGCAAATCCATGATCTAGGAAACCCTGCTATTTTAGCGCCCCCGCTAAAATTTATCCATCTACTAACTCCAGAATACCTTTAAACCATGCTTAGAGATGGAGCCAATTTTGGTGCTTGAGAGATTTGAATGTTGAGCAGGAATATCTCCCGGAGGACGATCTTCCGAATCTGACATGGTGGCTTGACGCTATATAATGTCACAACTAGTGATGGATGAGTGCCATGTGTTGAGATAAAAAACACTCATGGAGTTGGTAGGGCCCGAAGCGACGTGTCAACCTGCCGTTACTTCGAGACATCGACTCTTCGGGACTTCGGGATGTTTGGATGGAAATCTCCCGAAGTCACTTTCTCTTGGTTGACGTGGCAGCCTCTCGTTAACTTCGGGACTTCGGGACTTCGGGCCTTCCGGTGATACTGCTGCAAAGATTGACGGTTCTTGTTGATTTGTGATCAACGGTTCTTGTTGATTTGAGATCAACAATCCACAATTACTTCGAGAGTTCGAGCTTCGAGCCTTTTCAATGCACAACTCTTACAATCTTTTGAAGTGAGAGATCTGCCTCCACGTGTCCTCTTGTTTTGGACGATCGAGATTCACTTCGGGAGTTCGAGCTTCAGGCCATTTCAATGCTTAGCTCCTACAATCCTCTGGAGCGTCGTATCTCCGAAGTGATAGATCTGTTGACGCGTGTCCTCGACCTTCAATGGCTCAGATTTACTTCGGGACTTTTGGATGGAAATCTCTCGAAGTGACTTTCTCCCGGTTGATGTGGCAACCTCTCATCACTTCGGGACTTCGGGCTTCAGGAGATTTTGAACACGGGCATGAATATCTTCCGAAGTTACTTTCTCCTAGTTTACGTGGAATCCTCTCGTTACTTCAAGACTTTGGGCTTCGGGAGCTTTTGAACGCGGACATGAATATCTCCCGAAGTGACTTTCTCTCAGTTGACGTGGCAATCTTTCGTCACTTTGGGACTTCAACACTTCGGGGCTTCTGTCTAGTCGTTAATCCTTGTGTGACTTTGAAACTTCGACTTCCCGAGAGCCGCTGATCCAAATTGTACATGGGATATCCGTCGTTGAAAATCGAGCCTGTCTGCTTACTTGTATTTCAAGCTTGAAATGGACTGCTCTGAAAGCTGTGTTTCGCTCATGGATTTTCCCGGTGCAAACAAAGGACTTGGTCGGCCTGCAAAAACTACATATGACCCATGAAAACTTCATGTGATAACAGGATGCATGCACAAAATTGGATTAAAAACCACAAACATGAATATGTCAAACCTGTAATTAAATCGAAAACTAGACATGCTCACTTTAATCAGAGCGTTGTTGTATATCCATCGGACCATATGTGTTTCTATCACATTGTCCATTATGTTGAACATGCAAAATTTGGAGCATTTCTTGAAATCAATTTCGATCGCATATCCTCATTCTTGGTGGTTTGCTCGAAATTCCCTCATACAAATAGATCTTGGTTACTAATGATCCATCGGTTATCATAATCTCTGTGATATTGGGTTCAAGAGCTTCTTTGAGTTTCGTTGCTTTCTTCTTATGTGGAATCTGTAAAGCACACTTAGAGCGAGTTGGTGAAAATGGATGTGAGCTAGTGAACATGGAATCAAATCATTTGGAACAAACAAACCTCCCTAAAGGTAGGTGATATCCCTAAAACCAATCGATGTTAATACCATACTGTGTTTTTGACCTGCGAGTACGATCTGTGTTTTTCATTATCAGGGTTTGTCATCGATTAAATGAAATGTTTTGTGATGATTATGTCAACATATTCTTCTCAAAAATCACAATCTAACCATTGAGTGTGTAATATGATATTGCCGAGAGGTATTGAAATCGAAGTCCACAATCCCAAATTAAATAATTTGGATTTGTTTGCATACAAGGGTTTAATACCTTTATGATCAAGCTTTGATCGAGTTTTAAACAACCATTCAATTTCCATGAGCATGTCTCGTTTTCTATTGTGAATCTATTTTGTGTTCTTTTCTTGGTCTATTCCAAATTATTCACAACGCTTTCTCATTAAGTATAATGATATTTCTAAAAGAGAGTGAACACTTTATTGAAATAAAGATTAGGGATTGTTGAGATTTATATGTAATGATTAAAGACATATATAATAATGAATACTTTGAAATAAAAGAGAATTAAAATGGAAAATGAATACTTTGAAATGAAGAAAGAATTAAAATGGAAAAAAAACACGAGAATAGAAAAAACATGAACCTACTATCCATAATGGATTGTAAGTGTATAATCAATCGTTATTATGAAAATGCACCATGTAGACCTGGACGTAAGTAGTTAATCCATCTCAACCTACAACTCTTTCCATATCTCTGGATACATGTATGAGTATATATGCATTGCATAATTAAATTAAATTGAATTTGAGTAAAAAGGAAGAAAATGATTGAAAATAGAGTAGATATGGGTGCTTACCAACCTACTCAACACATGATTCCAGCGGCCCAAGAGGCCATTTTTCATGATGTAATTGGTGAGTTTATTATCTTCTTCAAGTGACCAAGGACGTTTTCTTAGCATTTATTTGGAGGGAATTGGGGGCACACCTTCCCCTATCCCTTTTCCTTGTATGCACCTCATTTTTATCACACTAATTGCTCTGCACTGTTATCTGTGAGTGAGCTTGCATATTTCCAAGTTCAATGTCATTTTTCACTCTAAAACAAATAATGACGTCAATTGACATATATCAACAAATTTTAATAATGTGGTTGTGCTAGTATAATGAAGGCTCATATTCAAAAGTTTTATGATTGTAGTAAAGGAACATGGACATGGCTTAGAGCTTTGTAATGTATTTAGACTCACACATTTTCTTGAAGTAGTTATGTATTATGAAACTAAGATGGGTTTAACTAATAGCAACCATAACCCTCAACCTATCATACTAGTTAATTATATTGGGGCAACTTGTCAATATAGTGTTGAGTATAATATTCATCTATGCATAGAATGAACTATCATGGTTGGAAATTTGGGATTTGATTGGCTTTGTTAGACTTTCATTGGCTTGGACATTATTATGGTATGGTTTGTTTCCACGAATCACATGTTATATCATTTCTAATTTTGATGGTTACTTCATTCATAATTAAGTAAAAACAATTACCTTATATTGTTTTGACTGGTTACATAAGAGATTGAGAAATTGAATTAGTTACATAAGTGATTGAGAAATTGAGAAATTGAATTTAACTTGATCTCTATTTGATATGATAATTTGCAAAACCATTTTCTTATGTTTAATGCATTGATGTTGTAAATTTAAATGTTTACTTTATTGGCAACTATTATGTTTTTGCATTGTGGTTTTGAATGAATGGGAAGTGACAATTTCCCTTGTATTTAATGTTTCTGTTAGGTATATTGGGTACTTCTTCCCCGCCTGGATTATTTTCTAGTCCTATTGAACTTACTCTAGCCTCGAGTGAAGAATAAAAGCATCTTAGTCTTGCAAAAAAACTACATTGTGACTATTTAGCTCTATTGATGACAATTCAACAAAATTATCCTTGGCTATTTAGCCTTACTCCCATTAATAATGCTTGTGTAAAACAATATGAAAACAATTTATTTCTCCTCTATGTAACATATCCTAGGAGAAACCTCATGGGCACTTCCCTTTGTTCTAAGGATGGTACCAACTGTAAACTCTATATTGTTCAGGGCATAAGGCCATGTCAACTACTCATGAATAGATCATATATAGCCCATCAACAATCAACTCACTAAGGGCAAACATATCACATAGTGGGATTTGAACCTAGGTGTGGAGGGTAACAACTTCTCCTTACAACCACTCTAGCTACACCCACTTGACAACATGAAAATAATTATATCATGTAACTTCTTCAATTTATTTTCCCCTTTGTCTTGTTAGGATTGCAAAGTACTATACGTCCACAACAATTGAAAATAAAGAGCACAAGCATTGATCAATAATGGTCTAATCTCCTATAAGCACACACCATTAACACAAGCAAATTAAGAGAAAGATAGAGGTAACAACACTATAATTTATATTGGAGAAACCCTCGTGGGATGGAAAAATCCACTCTACTTTTCAAGCTTGAGGTCCGACACAATCACTCTAGTCCATATTGGCACCCCTTTAAAGCCAACCATTAGTTTACACAACTGGTATATGACCCAATGATGAAATATATGATCCAATCGTTGTGTCATAATAGGTATGCACACCTAATGTAGCTCTTTAGCTTAAACCATCTCTGCATTAAGCTGGGGAGGAGGCCTCTCACCATCATATGAGATAATCTCTACAAAGTAGTAGACAACAATAATTTGACAATTTACATAGAATATTATGATCAATTACATGAGCACTAGATAAGGAAAAAAATATGTTATTAAAATAATCAAAATATAATGATAATATTAACTCTCTCATATGGGGGATCGCTAGACTAAATAGGATGTTTAGACACCCTCACCAATCCACCCACACATACAAATACGCTACAAGATTGAGTACATGATCATCCTCACTACCTAACATAGCTAAAATATATGCACCCATACACCTATGTAGGTACTCTAGTTGGCCCCTCTCGAGCAACATCTGTGCCCACATGCACATACACACATCACTTATCACCCAAGGAGGGTGGTGGTTTAATGTTAATCGAGTCACAAGAAAACCCTCAAAAATAAAGTAAACAACTATGAAGAAACAGGAAAGATGTGTCCCCTCTCCAACATGTTATGATAGTGATCAAAAGCAATATAAAACTATCATAAAATAATAGTAAACCACCTAGTCGATATAGGCCTATGAAATAGACTATCTACATGGCACAACATAAGTCAACTAATACATTTCTCATCAATGGTGTGGTGTGTTAGTGTCGTGATTATAAGGCACTAGCACCTAGCCTCCTATGATCTGAGAGAATGTAATCTCAACTAGCCCCTAGTAAATTGGAAGTCACTAGGGTTCGTAACATCCGTATTGACATATCTCTCCCTTATGCCATCTAACTCTCTCCAACAACACCATGTGTTAGATAGAGGAAATGGGGAAAATCCTCCCCCCTCCTAGTCAGCTCGGTGATGAAATAAAAATCATTCTTTGTGGGTTGGCACCACATATCGAGACTAACTCTTGAGGCATCCCTACCATGATCTCATAAACAAACCAATTGCAACAATAATTATGTGTTCCCCTTAATGGATTTAGCTTCCTTTTAAAACTTGAGGAGACCAACATCCCTCAAAAGGAGACAATTCTAAGGTGTAATAGGATGAGAAAACATATCCCTCTCCCTTTCCAAGGCCTCCCATATGCACACGAAGGTATACAGGTCAACTTGTTTCTATTATGGTTGTCCCTAATTATGTATAGTAAATTATCATTTTTAATATCCATTCAATATTGAACTAATTTTTTTTGCATAAAACACGTGTAAAACTAACATGTGCGCTAAGCTTAAATATATACAGTGTGGTGCACTACAATTTAATTAGTGCACATAATACTTGAGACCACCACATTTCAAATAACACACTAGTAATGGTGCTTTTACTAAATCATTTACACATCTACTAGTCCAATAAATTTTAAAAATATTATCAGTCCACCATGCAATATAAATACCAATGTGACATATTTATGTCAGTGAACTTTTTTATATGGACCCACCCACCCTTCCTGAAACCCTTATTTGGCACCTATCCCATTGACTTACTCTCTTTTCACTGGTCATTGTGGTACCTTTCACCAGTAACCCGTTTTCTATGTGGACCCACTAGACCCAATCACTACACAATGGCCCACATCCTCAACCAAGACTTTGATAGCCACATCACTGCCTTAGACAAAGCCAGTGAGAAAATCAAGAAAGATATCTCTAACCTTAATTCCAACGTTGCTTCCATCAATTCTCGGCTCCACCAATTTGACACCATCAATGCCTGACTCGTCGATATAAAAGAACATCTAACACCAATGAACAAATTAATAACAATGTTTACCCAAACCTAAGATCCTCTCTCTTCTACACCACCTTACATCTCAGAAGGAACTAAATCCTCCAATTCCACACCCTTTCATTCCAACCACTTTCAACGTGAATTGCCTCTTCCCAGAGTTGAGGTGAACAAATTTGACTGCTTGGATCCCACGAGTTGGGTCACTCAAATGGAACATTATTTCTCTTTGCATGGCATCAATGATGAACTGGACAAACTTTGTTAAGTTGTCCTCTATATTGATCCTAAATGCTGGAAATGGCGTAAAAATTCATGCCAAGGGTATGTTGCTTGGACACAATTTATTGTTGAACTTTATAACCTCTTTGACATCGACACACACCATTTGGGCTGTTTGACCAAGTCGAAACAATCTGGCATAGTGGAGGACTTTATTTCCACCTTTGAGCACTTGGATTTCAGAATGAAGGGAATGTCAAATTCCTTCTTCAGGGAATGCTTTATCGATGGCCTAAAGGATGAAATCTGAACCTAGGTCCTAATGGATAACCCCCAAGATTGGTTGGAAGCTACTAAATGCACAAGTAAGCACAATATGTCATCTCCTCCCAAAACAAAATTCCTCATTTATTCCTGTCCCTAGACCCAACAATCATGTCCCTCATGCCACTCATCTCAAGATCGATAAATTAACTAGGGCCAAAATGGTTGAATGCCAACTCAAGGGAATTTTCTATAATTGTGATGATAAATATTTTTCGAGACACAAGTGTAAAGAACAAAATCTTTTTATGGCAATTTATGAGGATGTTTCTAACAAGGATGTTGATGTTTATCCCGTTGAAGAAATACCCCAGGTAGATGATCCTACTTCACCCTCTGATCCTCCCAAAGTTGAACCACTATTTTCACTTAGTGCCCTCACTGACTTCTCTACTCCCCAAACCCTTAAGTTAATTCACTACATTAAGCATAGGAAAGCCATCATCCTAGTTGATAGTGACATCACCCATAATTTTATTCATCACCGCATTTCCCAAGAAATCAATTTTATATCCATGCAGTCAACAATTTTTAGATCATGATAGCCAATGGTGGTTCCATGAAATGTGGGGGGTCTTGTGAAAATGTGTGCCTTCAAATTGGTTAGTACCACTTGAAATATCATGCGTTTGTTATCAACATGGGTTGTTGTGACATTGTTCTTGGTGTTGAATGGTTACGCACTCTTAGCCCTATCACCATGGATTTTAATGACTTAATCATGCCATTCCAACACGAGGGACAATAGTATAAGCTCCAAGGAATACAAAACAGGATCTCCTAAGATCATTAGTTCCCACTGCATGGAGAAGCTACTCAAAAAAGGTCATTCTAGCATTATTTCCAAACTCCATTCCATTCGAGCAATTGAGACACCCTTTGTGCATCCCGACCTCTAAGTTATACTCTTCCAACACCAAATTGTTTCAACACTCCCCATTTCCTTCCCCATTTCCGTGACATCCATGATCATTCCATTCCTCTAGTACCAGTAAGTCTTCCTCCCAATTTTTTCACTTATTGTCATCCCTTTACCTAGAAAAATAAAATTGAGAAAATTGTTCGAGAGTTTCTAGAAGCAGGTGTTATCCGTTCTAGTACCAACCCCTATTATTCCTCTATCATCATGGTACTCAAGAAAGAAGTCACTTGGCACATGTATCTTGATTTTTGTTCCCTCAACAATCTCACAATTAAAGAAAAAATTACCATTCTTATCATTGATGACCTTTTGGATGAACTAAGTGGTGCTCAATACTTTACAAAACTTGTTCTCCATTATGGATACCACCAGATATGTATGAAATAAGAAGACATTCCTAATACTTCCTTTCAAACTCATGATGGTCACTATGAGTTATTGGTCATGCCCTTTGGCCTATGTAATTCCCCCTCCACTTTTCAAAGTCTCATGAATCATGTATTTCATCCTTTCCTCCATCATTTTCCAAACTCCATTCCATTCGAGCAGTTGAGACACCCTTTGTGCATTCCGACCTCCAAGTTATACTCTTCCAACACCAAATTGTTTAAACACTCCCCATTTCCGTGACATCCATGATCATTCCATTCCTCTAGTACCAGGAAGTCTTCCTCCCATTTTTTTCACTTATTGTCATCCCTTTACCTAGAAAAATAAAATTGAGAAAATTGGTCGAGAGTTTCTAGAAGCAGGTGTTATCCGTTCTAGTACCAACCCATATTATTCCTCTATCATCATGGTACTCAATAAAGAAGGCACTTGGCACATGTATCTTGATTTTTGTTCCCTCAACGAACTCACAATTAAAGAAAAAATTCCCATTGTTATCATTGATGACCTTTTGGATGAACTAAGTGGTGCTCAATACTTTACCAAACTTGTTCTCCATTATGGATACCACCAAATATGTATGAAATAAGAAGACATTCCTAATACTTCCTTTCAAACTCATGAGGGTCAGTATGAGTTCTTGGTCATGCCCTTTGGGCTATGTAATTTCCCCTCCACTTTTCAAAGTCTCATGAATCATGTATTTCATCCTTTCCTCCATCATTTTGTCTTAGTTTTCTTTGATTATATTCTCATATATTGTAAAACTTGGCAATCCCATCTCACCCATGTGGATCAAGTTCTACATCTATTATCTAAGCACAAACGTTTTCTCAAACAATCTAAATGTGCTTTTGGAGCCTTTGAAGTTGAGTACCTAGGTCATATTGTCGACAAGGATGGTGTACGAGTGGTTCCTAAGAAAATTGAAGCTATGAAGGAATGGTGTCGCCATAAAACGCTAAAATGTTTATGTGGTTTCCTAGGTTTAATGGGATATTATTGCAAGTTTATTCAAAATTATGGAAAAATTGCAACTCCTCTCATTGTGCTTCTTAAAAATAATTCTTTCAGTTGGACTCTAGTAGTTGATCAATCCTTCCATGCCTTGAAAGAGGCTATGTGCATGACTATTGTCCTGGCACTACCAGACTTGACCAAGTCTTTTTTTCTAGAATGTGATGCTTCAGGGGAAGGAATTGGGACAATCCTCATGCAAGATGGTATACCTTTGGCTTTCACTAGAAAACAACTTTCAGAGTGAAATTTAGGCCATTCAACCTATGAAAAGGAAATGTTGGCTATTCTACACAGAGTGGATCTTTGGTGTCCTTATCTATTAGGGAAATGATTCCAAATTAAAACTGATCATTGTAGCCTCAAGTACTTGTTGGAAGAAGGAATTTCATCCTCAGAGCAACAAAAATGGGTGACCAAGCTGTTTGGATATGATTATGATATCATTTACAAGAAGGTTAAATAAAATTTGCTTTTTGATGCTCTTTTAAGGAAATATGAAGAAGAAGGTTCCCTCTTTTCCCTCTCTTTCATTGTCACAGATTGGCTTCAAGTTGTTTGCCAAGAATGGTTCCAAGAACCCAAATTTTCCATCCTAATCCAACCATTGAAACATGATTCTCAAGTTTCTTTAGGATACTCTTGGCACGATGAAGATATTCTCTATAAAGGTCACCTATATTTAAGCAAAGAGTCAAACCTTAAATGCATTGTGCTATCTAAGCTTCATGCTTCCCCCACAGTTGGGCATTCAAGATTTACCAAAACCTATGAATGGGTCAAACTTTCTTTTTTTCTGGGAAGGAATGAAACAAAACATCCACACTTTTGTGGTTGAATGTGATACCCGTCAACACAATAAGGGTGAAATAGTCAAATCTCTAGGCACACTCCAATTGCTCTCGATTCCACCTACTATTTGGAAGGATATTTCTATGGACTTTGTTGTTGTCTTTGTTGAAGTTTTTCAACTTTGGGCAGTCATTCTCCATAAGAAATCACAAAGAAACCATTATAGAAGACCCTAGAATGTACTAGAAAGGAATAAAAGACAAGAATATCAAGTCAGTGTCATTGAAGCATTGAAGAAACACTTGTAAAAGCAACAAAAGTAATAAAATAAAGTTAAAAGACAAAAAATGACAAGTTATCCCTGCTAGCAAAATATGGTGACTTGACTAGTATAAATAAAGACAAGTTCATTTCATTATTACACATCTCCTCAACTCTCCTCTTCTAGTGCGCATTGTATGATTTATTCATGCCAATTTTTAGTTGTAGTTCCAATTGTCAGCTACCAGTTGTGTTATCTTTGTCCAGTGATGCACAATGCTTGAGGGTTCTTCCTCACACTAGGGTACAACTTTCTATGTGCTTCAATTCTTCATTTTTTTGGTGCTTCATTTGTGAACTTGGATTAAATTTATTATAGAGAAAAGTTAGCTGGGTTTTTTCTCCCGAGTTTGGATTTTCCTAGGATAAATCTTGTGTCTATTGTGCATGGCTATCTCTCTGTGATTTTGTTATTTCGACTACAGTTTTATTTCAGTTGAAATTTCCAATGTGTAATTATTCTATGATAACAATGGCATTAAAATATGTTTGAAATCATAAGGTAATAATTATCAGATCTGGAAATTAGAAAAATTCATCATTGAATCAGAGCTTTGTTGAAATATGCCACTGCACAATTTTTCGGTCGTTGCACATGAAATTTGCCACTACACAAATATGCATTGTTCAAGCTCATTGATCATTTATTGGACAATGTTGGGACTGATTTTACCACGGAGCAACTCGCCTTTCCATAGCACATCTACTAGTGCTCTCAGATTGACATTTGGCCAAGGTTGAAATTTTAGGGTTTCAGGCTTGTTGACATTATTCAATTTGTATTTTGTTTTTTGCTCTTGTTTAGGGCAGGTTACCATGGAGGAATGATTGGTCACAACACTAGAAAAGTGTTTTTCATGTCTTTTGTTCTTTCTCTTGTTCTGAGAAGGTTACCATGGAGGAATGTTTGGCCACAACACTAGAAACATTTTGTTCTTGTCTTTTGTTCTTGTTCTTGTTCCAGGCAAGTTGCCATGGAGGAATGAATGGCCACAACACCAGAGGAGTGTTGTTCTTGTTCTTGTTCTTGTTTCAGGAAGGTCATAGGTGATAGCTTTGAGAGTGAGTTATAGTGATGGTTGTAGGTCGCAATAGGCCAAATGGTCTCTAGTTTGAGACATGGAGCAGATTGTCTAGACAAGGAGTTGTGTACATGCCAGTATACATCCATGTACCGAAGGAGAAGAGGAAGAAGTTAGAACTTTCTGTAAATAATGGTACTTTTGTGAGATATAGAGAATCTCATATGGATATTGATAGTGAGGAGCAGGAGGCTCTGAAGGATGACCGTAAATATCCCTCTAGTCACGTTGTTCATCCTTCAGACTATCAAGAGGATTCATTTGAGTCAGCAGGGCCAATGGATCCACCTAGAAATGTTGTACTGACAAGGAAGAGGCCAGCATAGCTTCGTGATACTTTGCAGGATGCAAAGAAGCATGGAACTCCTAGTGATACTTTCATGGAGAGAAAATGACCTCAGAGTTTCTTGAGTTACTTTTCCTCTCTCCTACTCCTCTCTCCTATCTCTTGGCTCTTACTCCTTTCTCCTCTCTCCTTTTTTCTTTTCCTTTCCCAGACCCCTTTCTTTAGTATATATCCCTCCACACTCTATCCATAAACTCAATCCGCTCAAATCTGACCTTGATCGATCTTACCATTTTCCCTGACCTTAAACTCCACATATATTAATAATATTATACTAACCCCTTCTAATCATTAGAACAATATTATAATACTATACTCATAACTAATATATATTATTATATATAGGGTTCATGAGTTATTAGAAAAAATAATAACTAAAATGAAAACATAATAACTAAAATGAAAACATAATAACTACTATATTTGGGCTCTCAGATAATGGGGGAAAGCAAGTCACTACGATTTCATAAAATTTTCATACATTAAAAACCAAAGCAAGTCACTACGATTTCATAAAATTTTCATACATTAAAAACCAAGAACATAGATTCAACAAGATGCGTTTCGTAAGGATAAAACAAAAGTCAATTTTGATTTATGATAATAATGATAATAGGCAAAGTTTCTTTTTATTAATATCTTTACACTTTCACTTCACAAGGAATTTAATGGAATTTAATGAGATGTTTAAGACAATTTTTTCCATATTTTATTTATTATTATTTCTTATTTTTTAATAGTTTGGGAACTTTTCAAGTCTGAAGTATAAATTTTTTATATAATTTTTTTTTTTTTTTTATAATTTTGAAAAATTAGAATTTTTTTCAAATTAAAACGTTTCAATTTTATTTAAAAAATTAATAAAATTATAAACATATTTATCTTTTTTTTAATTAACATCAATTAATTAAATAATCACTAATTACTAGTACCATTTTTTATTTTTTACATAATAACCCTTTTTACACAATAATTTATGTTTTTATTGTATCCTATATATTAACCTTTTTTTTTTAAATTTGGGGATAATAGTATAACTATTTTAACACTTCTTTTGTTTATTTATTGAGATCTCTTTTTATTGAGAAGTTGTGGTTCATATATGTGTTCCTATCAAGTTGGATTTTCAAGGTAGATTGTCTTACTTTTGAACTTGTAAATTGAATCAGGGTTTGAACTTGTGAACTTGTAAATTGGATCAGGGTTTGAAGAATGATTAAGAGTTTTAACAATGTCTTTTCATATCATTTTTATTTTTTGGAATTTGTAAAAAATCATAATGCTTCAACTTTCATCTCATTGTAATTCTATAGAACTTCCCATATTTTTCCATCCTTAAACGTGCAAAAATGTGATTATCTTTGAAACTCATTTTCTATATAATATGATAAATTTTTATTGTGCCAAAGTAATACAAATAAAGTACATTTTAATAATATTCTCACAAGAAAATTTAATTTATTATCAATTTTTTGACACTTCATTTATATCTTCCAGTGTAATTTATAGATCCATTAGTATTGTGTAGCTTATAGATCCATTAGTATTATTCATATTACATGTAATATGTAGTTACTACATATTACATGGTAATATGTAGTTACTACATATTACATGGTAATATGTAGTTAAGTATAGTGAATGAAATTTTCTCAAACAATTTAAAATTAATTTGACACTAGTTTAGTTAATTATAGGTTTAGAAATCATGTATAAAATTATATTTATTCATTTTTTTTTGGTAGGTGGAGAAACTAGCATGAAATGTTCAATGGTTCATTTGCTTATTTTTATAGGGATATTTTAAGAAGTCAAATGACACAAATTATTCTTCTGTTTGGTTATAGTATTTTCATTTGTGTTCATTCATTATTTTAAAATTAACTTTATTGTAATATGTAGTAACTACATATTACATGGAATATGTAGTTAAGTATAGTGAATGGAATTTTCTCAAACAATTTAAAATTAATTTGACACTAGTTTAGTTAATTATAGGTTTAGAAATCATGTATAAAATTATAATTATTCATTCTTTTTTGGTAGGTGGAGAAACTAGCATGAAATGTTCAATGGTTCATTTGCTTATTTTTAGAGGGATATCTTAAGAAGTCAAATGACACAAAATATTCTTCTATGTCTGGTTATAATATTTTCATTTGTGTTCATTCATTATTATACCTGCCGATAGGCATGGTATATAGCTTTGAGTTAAGCTTGACTTTCTATTAGTTCATGGTTGACCATAAAATATACACCATTTTATCCAAAGTTTTGAAAAATAATTATTTATTTTAAATTTTAAATCTCATTTATGTGATATCTTATTGGCCAGAAACTTTGAAGTCTTATTGCTGCCTTCACTTCCCCCAATGTAATTGTAATAAATATTTCTTGTTTTTTTATATATATTGTCAAAAGTTGGGGGGGCATCTTGTTAAATAAATAACACTTTTTTTTGGCATGGATATGCATTTTTTTTTTATTGTTCTCATTTAATGGGTACCTTTTTCCTTAGGCACATTTAAATAAAATAAAATAATATTTTGTAGGTAGGATTCAAATGGATGACAATTGTACTTTTTCTTTCACAATTAATTGAGTGTTAAAGTTAAAATAAAATAATATAATATTTTGTACGATTCAAAGTTGATGGCATTTGTATTTTTGTTTTCACAATTTTTTTAAGGGTTAAACTTAAATATTAGTTTTATTTTTATATTACAAATTTTGAGTGTTAACTTTAAATATAAGTTTGAGCGTTTTACAATGTATAATCTAAATGTTTTATGAAATTGGGTTTTTTTAAGATCATTCCAAATAATGTGAAGGGATATTGGTTATTATACCTGTCGCTTGCGATGGTATATAGTATTGGATATGCTATTGATCGTCTATTAGTTGGGGTTTGACCAAAATAGTTTTGAGCATTTACAATTTAAAAAATATTTTTAAAGGTATAACATTACAATTTGATTTTTTTAATTATTTTAAAACATTTTTCTAAATTGTGATTAGTTGTTCAAATGCATCTCTTATTGTCGCAGCTGCGTAAGGATCTTCAACGGCCGCGGAAGGATCTTCAGCGTCCTTTAATGAGATGAGGCTCAACGTCCTTTAATGAGATGACGCTTGCTTGCCATATTCAACAAATCAATTTGTTATTCATCTCGACACATGCGGTGGATTCAATACAACTATTGTTTTATTTTATTATACCTACATAGTGGCAGGTATACGCTGCCATGCAACCTTGTTTTAAAATTAACTTTATGATTGTTACATTTATTTATAAGTTTTAGTTTTTATATGTTATCATGGAAACTTAGCATAGTTAGATATTAAATAGTAAATACTAAACATTAAATTGTATTATTTTCCATCTAACGTTGATAAGAATTTGGCACAAGTTTTAGATAATGCAAAGTTTTATCATTATTTTTATTTTTGTTGAAGGGTTAATTTTGTTTGCATTTTAAATAATCATTAAAAATTAGATTATTTTGATGAATTAATGATAACTTTGATTCACTCAAGTCCCTCACTCAAAGGAAGAATGATATCCTCTCCGTAGAAGAAGCTACCTGGAGGCTTAGGAGCCGGGCAATATGGATTGAAGAAGGAGATAAAAATACTAGATTTTTTCACAGGTTTGCGTCTTAGAGATCCAATCAAAACACTGATTGGGATCTGACAAATGAGGAAGGGAATCTGATTTCCACTGACTCGGAGTTAAAAAATATGGCTTTCAACTACTTCAAAGCACAATACAAAGCTTTTGAATCTGAGAACATTGATACACAACTTGATGTCCTAAAAAATGTTCCTCGGTTCTTTAATGAAGACGATAATGTGGATATAGGCAAACCTATTTCGATTACAGAATTAAAAGAAACTATCAACATTATGCCTAAAGAGAAAATTCCTGGTCCAGATGGCTGGACTCAGGAACTTTTTCACAATTTCTTTGAGATTCTAGGAGAGGATTTACTCAATGCGGTGGAAGAATCACACATTACAAGTTATATTCATGGGGCACTTAATGCTACTTTCTTTATTCTCATCCCAAAAATTAGCAAGTTGGTCAATTTTAATGACTTCAAGCCCATTGCTCTATGCAATTTTGCCTACAAAGTCATCTCAAAAATCATTGGCTCCTGGATCAAAGATAAACTAGCCAAATGTATCTCCATTGAACAGTTCGGTTTCCTTAAGGACATGTTTATCTTTGATGTTGTTGGCATCACACATGAATGCTTTCATTCAACAAAAGTAAAGAAACTTAATTCTGTCATTTCAAATTTGGATCTTAAAAAATCTTATGACAATGTCAGTTGGCAATTCCTCAGATTACTTCTTGACCAGATTGGACTAAATTGGTGTGTCGCTCAATGGATTATGAGTTGCATCACCACTGTTAATACGACTTTGTTAGTCAATGGTGCTCCAACAGATTTCTTTAAATGCCACAGGGGACTGCGACAAGGTTTCCCATTATCACCTTTGCTCTTCTTATTAGTTGTTGAGGTTTTTAGCATAATGATGTCACAAGTTGTAGCCTCGGGTTCTTTTCAGGGTCTTAAAGTTACAGTCAACACCTTTTTGTCACATATTCTTTTTGTCGATGATGTACTCATTTTGGGAGCTGGGAAATTAGAGTACTGGATGACTTTAAAATCCATCCTCTTCAATTTTGGTGATGCAACAGGGATGGCCATAAACTGTCACAAATCAGTCTTTCTTGTACAAAATTCTGATCAGACCTTTAAGCAAAAATTGACTTTAGTTTTTAATATCAAGATCGAAAATCTTGATCAAGGTATGAAATATCTTGGCTTTTTCCTTAAGCTAAACAATTACAGGGTGAATGATTGGATGTGGCTACTCCAGAAGATCGAAAAGAGGATAGGGAATTGGACTTTCAGATGGCTCTCTCTTGGAGGTAGACTCACCTTAGCCAACTCCATACTACAAAGCATTCCAATTTATTGGCTCAACCTTGTCAAATTACCTACTTCTGTGATACATCGAATTCAGCTTATGCTCACAAAATTTATCTGGAAAGGAGGTAAGAAATGTATTGGTTTTCATCTTACTAAATGACAAAATATTGCCAAGCCAAAAAAAATTGGAGGGTGGGGAATTAAACATCTTTCTTGGTTTGCCCAATCTTTGGCTGTCAAATCTTGTTGGAGAGGATTATTTGGTTCTGGTCTTTGGAACTCCGTTTTAAGAAAAAAATATCTCAATGGCTTAGATCTTACCTCCTGGTTGCGCAACGCTGATCATATTACTCAAGGCACATCCATCATTTGGAAAAAATTTATGTTTTCTCTTCCAATCATCAAAAGATGGTTGGCTTGGGAGATTGGAACTGGGAATCGTGTTGTTTTAGGCCGTGATCCTTTTATTGGCTACAATGACCATTATAAACTTTCACTTCATCTCCTTCAAATACTAAATAGCTCAAATATCTACTCTTTAGCTCAAGCAACCCTTCCTGGTGAGTCGAGACTTTCACAACATTGGATGGAGATTCATCAGTTTGGACTAACAGAGGAACTCAAATCCAAATGGGACAACTATGTTTCTACTTTAAGGAACATTGGTGTCATCCTCACAAATGAAAATGATAAATTGGTTTGGTCCTAGAATAGATCCTCAGGTATAGTCACTGCCAAACTAGCTTATCAATCCATTTTATTTCTTAATAATGTGGAAGTGAAGAAATGGTGGTACAAATCTATTTGGAGTTTGAACATTCCAATAAAATTGGTATGTTTTATGTGGATGTGCCTTAAAGATTGCATACTTACTTGAGTTAATTACCAAAAGAGAGGAGGCATTGGACCCTCGGTCTGCAACCTCTGCTTAAAGAATGAAGAATCCACTGTACATCTATTTGTAGACTGCCCAAAAACACAAAACATTTGGGTTGAAGTGATAAAATCATTGAAGATTGATAGTGATTGGAAGTACCCCACTATAGATGAAAATTTGAAACATTGGTTCTTTCAATTTCCAAAACTAAGACACATACCATTTTTGGTTTTTTGGGGCATATGGAAATTCAGAAACAGAATATAGTTTGAGAACTGGAATAGAATGGATCCTGGGATAACCATCAAAATTATTCTTTCTTTAAAAGAATTTTCAATCAAAGATGATGAAGATAAATTGGATTTATTACTAAATCCAATATATTTTGATGACAATCCTATCAGATTTTTTTATGGTGGAGCTGCAGATAATATCTATGGGATTGGGATTTATTTAAAACTTTCAAGTAAGCACATAGTCAAAGCACATTTCACTGAAGACACAGATAACAATATGAAAGCGGAAATTATGGATCTTTGGGGAATCCTTTTTCTCTCGTCCTATCTTTCTATTCAAAATTTTATGGTTGCAGGTGACTCAAAGGTCACTATTGATTGGATAAATGACAAATCTGACTTGAATCTAATTTATCTCAGCAACTGGAAAGACAAAATCAGAAGATTAAAGACTAGGTTTGAGACTACCAATTTTATGGACATAGACAATTCAACAAAGTAGCAGACAACCTTTCAAAAAAGGCACTTAAAGTCAACATAGGATGGCTCTTTTATGAAGAAATGCTTGATGAAACTACTGTTAGTGCTGGGAAAATACACATTTTCTAGGCTCAAATTATACAAGAAGTACTTTTTTGTAAATTTTGTAGAAGGACCACTTTTGACATTATAAACAATACTACAATGTATAATGTGCAAGAAGGAAAGATTATATGATCTTTTTGATCGGTATTTCCTATATATATATATATATATATATATAACTAAAAGTTTCATTTGATTCTAATAGAATAACAATGAAACTGTTTTTTTCGCGTGAAAGAAAAAACCTTGGTTTTTATTCAAATAATAAAAAATATATAAACCTAAATTATTTAAACTTAGAAGCATAACTTAAGTATTTAGTGTGACTTTGAAGAATCATTTTATGTTTTTATTTAATGTGACTTTGAAGAATCATTTTATGAAGCCAATTTCATTCTTTATCATAAAAAAATATTATACTAAATTTATATAAAGTTGTGTACTAAAATTGTTTAATTGTTTCATTTTAATCTATTTTGGTTGTATATTCACTAATTTTGATGATTTAATTAATTTTCATAATACATAAATTTCATATATTAAGTTTATATATGTTTAATCTATGCTTTATTGTTTTTCTTCAAAACTCTCCAATATTCCTAAAATCAACATGGAACTTAAATAGTCCTTATTTTTTTATTTGTTTTCTTTAAAACTCTCAAAT